>CAUYRH010139831.1:0-12531 GCA_963574655.1 Perodicticus potto
AGAGAGCTTCTCTCTCCCCACTTGAATTCTCTCCCTCTAACAGGAGCTTTAGTGTTTTCTGTATTCTTTTCTGTAAATAAATTCTGTCTTACCACTGGGGGTGGGGGGTGGAAATAATGTAATGAAGAATAATAAAATACATGTATTTAAAAAGAACGGTGCATCTTAGAAGGGTACAGGTGAAACTTACTAAATGTAGAATATAAATATCTTCATACAAAAACTAAGGAAATGCCATGGAGGCTGTGTTAACCAGTTTGATGAAAATATTTCAGATTTTATATGAAACCAGCACATAATGTACACAGCTATGATTTAATAAAAAAAAAAAAAAGAAAAAGAAAAGTATGAAACTCAAATCATAGTGACAACAAACACAGTAACTGAAATAAAAATCCCAACTCAGGTGAAAAAGAAATTAAGGTAGGACAGACCTGAGGAAAATATTTCAGCACAAGTGAAGCACAAGGAAAGATATTAAAAATATGAACTATTAAAAGGGCAATTAAAACACAGGTTGAAGTGAGAGAATCTAACATACATTTACTAGGAATCCCGAAGGGAAGGGATGGAGAGGATGAAGAAAAACTAATATCCAAAAAGATAATGGCTGAGAGCTTTCCAGAAGTGCGGAGAATCACACCAAAGCTTAAGGAGGACGAATAAAACACCAATCCACAACTAGGTGTGTCTAACTCAACGGTTCTCAACCTATGGGTGGCGACCCACAGGAACTGTATGAAAGGGCCACAGCATTAGGAAGGTTGAGAACCACTGGTCTAACTGAAAATGCACAATATCCAAAACAAAAAGCAAGTCTTCAAAGTTACTGGAAGAAGTAAATCTCTAAAGACATATTAATAGTGGGACAGGCCAACTTCTCCTCGGCAACAATAGACAGATAAAGAAATAATATATTTAAAATATCAGGGAAAATAACCACCAATCTACTTAGAAATCTGAGCGGTACTAAGCTAACATTTATAAGGAGGGAAAAATAAACTCATGCCGTAAGAGACAGAAACCACCACATCAGATTGTTTTTTGGTTATTTGACTTTATCAACACATTTTATAGACAGTAAAATATATCTGTTTTAAAAGTTCCATTTGATGAGTTTTGACAAAAAATACAATCTGTAACTATCACCACAATCACGACATAGGAGACTTCTGTCACCGTGAAAGCGTGTCTGGATCCTGGGCAGTCCATTTTCCCACCCCAGCCTTGGCCCCAAGCAAGTGTTGATCTGCTTTCTGTCTCTGTAAATTAGACCTATTTTTTTTTCAGGAGGTTTTTTAATGAATTTATGCTGTTGGTAATCTTTTTGTCTGGCTTCCGTCACTCTGCTTGATGTTTTTCTGAGATTCATCCATGCTACGCGTCTCACTAGTTTATTCCTTTTTTATTGCTGAGTAAGATTCCACTGCACAGGAAGGAGAACTGATGCTTAATGCTAATTTCAGATGAAAGAAAACTTAAGTCAGAAAGTACAATTAGGGTTAAAGAGGGATTGTACATAGTGATCAGAAGCAAATTACTCTGAGAGAGTGGAGGAAGTATGAATTTCCATGCTTCTAACAAGGTAACCACACAGCGTTTAAAATAAATCTGATAAAATCACAAAGATAAGTTTAAAAATTCACAGTCGTAGCACAGTATTTTAAAAAGCACTTCTCTCAGAAATGAGTAGATCAGGCAGTCAAAAATGAATAAGGATATAGAAGATAGGGACAGGGTGCTGGAATTTACAATAAGGGGGAGCCTTCCCTGAGAAGCCATCAGTTAGTCAGAGGGCCTCTTATAATAATGACTCTCACGTGCTCAGTCAGCCTGGCTGATGAACGCATGATCACGACAGTGCCCTCAGACACAATATTGGCAGAAAGGGGATGGACGCGGAGGGGCGAACACTGTTAGCTACTTGGTAGGACACTGGTAACTGGGCTTCTGCGGAAGATTTTAAAGCGGAGTGGGCTGCTTTTCCCTTTCCTGTGAAATAAAGACCAAAATGATAAAAATCCTAAATAGCATCAGCAGAGCTCCCAGCACGAGTCAACGTGCCCAACCTCACACGTGCATTATCTCTCTTGCTTCTCTCGTCAGCTTTTGAGTTGACAGGAGGGGAAACTGAGGCACAGGAGAGGGGATTAGTCAGCAGCAGCGTCAGGACTTAACACTGTGTCTGGCTCTAGCATCCACTCCTAGCTCTACCAGACCACGGGGGGTTAAGCCCAAACTGGGGGTTCACAAATCCCCACCTCACCTTCCTCTTGCTCTGACAACGAAGGCATTCCTGACCTGAATCCCTACGAAACCTCAGGCCGGGACCTTCATATGCGAACTGTGCAGCAAAGACCCAGCTGGGTTATTTCTCACGCAAAACATTCCATCTGAAGACGAGCAAGATGGGCTTATTTCTGTAAAACAGTCTGCGTGGGGCTGGCCGCGTGATGGACGTGAGAGGCAGCTGGGGGCCGTGGCCGTGGCTGACAATGAGAAGCGGAGATCAGAGTGAGGGGTGAGAGGCAGACACAGAACATCAAAGCCACAAGAAGCAGCCTGAGAACAGACAGCTCAGTGTTGACCTCGGTCCTGTGCTGCCGGAGCAAGGACACTGCAATGGCCTTTACTTAACTGCGAGGGGACCAATAACCAGTAACTGATGCCTACCACTGAATTGTCACCGACCCTGTTTCCTGTGACCTCAATTTTTACCTCTAGATGGTCTTGGGAAAAAAATGTAAAGCAGACACACTGCTTCAGCTTTCAAATGCCATGCAGAAAGCTGTACAAACTAGAACCTGAATGAACCCACATGTTTGTATATTACCTCACCTAAACGTGGGCTTATGAAAGCAGACCTTGCCACAGCCTGAATTACATCTCACACAAAAGAAGAGAAAGGAATTCTCATTGGTATTCTGCAGCCACCTGGTAATTTTCTGCAGAAAGATTATGAGGAGACACAACATTGCAGGGACCCAAATAAAAAACAATCTTGGAAGATAAACATAACCTCAGCTTTTGTCAAACCCAGTGTATATTGGCCACCTAGAAGGAGGCCTGGCATGTCGTTGGTGCTAAATAAATGTTGGTGACAACAATGAAATAATGATGACATTTAAAAAGCTTGGGGCAAAAGTAGTTGTTGGATTAAGTGAGATGACTACTCTGCTGTGTTCACGTGAGCAAAATAAAGGGATGATGGGAGCTGTCAAATGAGTTTAATCAACCTGGACCCCAAATTACCGAGGTTCAAATTCACATTCTTCAATTTGACCTTGAACAAATTAACTGTACTTCTCTGCGCCTCCATCTCCTCTTCTGTAAAGTGGGAGTTATGATTACAAGTTTATCTGCTGGGGTTGCTGGGAGGATGACACAGTCATCCACCGCCAGGTACATGGTGGTGACCGGTCTGCAGTGAACTCTAGGTAAATGCTGGTTCTTATTTTATTATTATTTTTCTAGGTCACTTTCTCAATTGTTTTACCTTTGTGAATAAAATACAAGCATAGCAACTTCAAGCAGACTTTTTTTTTTTTACACAAGAGGAATCTAGCCCCCTGACGACCTCACACCAAAACTGGCTTTCCTGTCACGGTTGATGTGATGGTTAGTGTGGCCCAGGGTTTCATTAAATACTGGTTTTTGTTCTCCCTCTCCTCACAAAAGACATTTAACCTTAATGAAAACAGAAAAATGATTCCCTAATTGGCATTTTAAAGAATAAAGTCCTCATATGTACCCTTCATAGTCATGATAGGGAAGTATGTACGGAACAGACAGCATAGATTTCAATGTCAGAAGAACTAGACAGTAGGTTTTATGAGGTGAGAATCTGTCTGTCCACAATGACAGCAGCTCAGGTGCTTGGCACAAAGCCTGGAGAATGCTAAACACTCAATTAGAGAATATGTAAAAGAACGCTAGCGGATTCCTCTCTGTGATAGCAAGTCGCTAGATCTCTATGGCTTCATCCTACAAAAATCATGTCATGTCGAAAGAGCCTAAATCAAACAGATCTGGATTAAAATCTCCAACCTCTCACTAGACCTGTGATCTTAGTTTTCCATCTGTAAATGGGGCAATGATTGTAGAATTACAGTAAGAATGGCCATATAGTGTTCACTAGATGGTACCTGTTCTCATATTAACTTCCCTAGGGTTTTATCGTCCATGGATTCTGCCAAATTTCAGTGGAGTCTATTTAAATCATGTTTCCTCTTCCTCACATTTTTCTATCTTTGTGTGTGACTGCAGAACGCTGTAAGGCATGGAGCTTACATCCTAGAAACCAACACCTCTGGTTCAGAGCCATCCCTGGCACGTAAGGAAGAGGGTTCGCTCCAAGGGAGACAAAGACAGAAAAAAGACCCTGCCCTATCATTTGCTATCTCAGTCACCTTGGGCTGCAAGGACTTAACATCTCTAAGTCTTGATTTCTTTTTTTTTTTAAGTCTTGATTTCTAAATGGAAGCAATAATAATAATTTAATTTTGACTCATACAGTTGCAATAAGGAGTAAATAAGGACTCAGTTAGGGCTTTGTTTAATCTTCACCTCTCAGAGAACCATGTATAGTGAGCAGGTAAGGTAATCAATCAATAATGGGGATGAATAAATGTTGAATGAATAAATTAATGGGGAGGAAGGAAGGGGTAGAAGAAGGAAGGAAAGTAAAAAGGTAGGAAGGAAGGAAGGAAGGAAGAGAGGGAGGAAAAATGTGCCTCACATGTATTTCAGGACAAAAGTACTTGACTTTGAGCTTTAAAAAAAATAGGGTAGTAATTCTTGAGAGCAAACCCTGGAAGAATCCATTTGTAAAAATTAGCACTTCCTATAACCCTGTCATGTCATCCTTACCAGACCTCATTAAACATCTAGAATACCTTGGAAAAGCACCAAATTCCAAATTATGAAAAATGGGAGAAAAAATTCCCAAGACAAAAGGATCCTTTTCTATCTTCCTAAGCATCTGTTCCTTCATGCTGAAACATTTCATGCAAAACATATTTCATGTAATTCAGATAATTAACAGAAACAAATATTAAACAAGTAACAAAGAGCAGCAAATAACAAATCTCTTCTGATTTCATTGTCATTACTCTAAGCATGCAATAAGATATAAACATTCCTGTACCCAAATTGCCAGAAAAATTAAGATTGTGTTACCAGTTTTACTAGAAAGAATTATTGGGGAGGAAATATCATTTGAAATTTTTAATCCTAGAAGAGCAAAACAAGCAGTTAATACCTTGTGCTCTTAAATTAAAAAGAGCAAAAAAAAAGCTATTAAAAAATTCAATCTTTTTTGGTATTAATGGGACGTCCAAACTACATTAAAAACAGTCTATTTTGAGCATTCATAGTTTTCATTTTTTTCTTAAATGTATCAGACATAGATTTCGCAGCTCATAATTAATTCCCAGTGCCCACATCACCATTAATTTTTAATCAAAGCATAACTGCTGTGAGTGCTGTTGCTATTTCACAAGGTTAGCAGGGGGGTGCTTCTAGGCTAAAAAGCCCTTATTGGTTCTGCATAACAGAGACTGGTGTGTACAAGGATAGTCAGATGCACACTGCGATCCCAGCTAATTATTCACAGGTCAGGGGAACCAAATCTGTGTCTTGACTCACTCACACACACACACACACACACACACACACACACACACACACACACCCCTACACATACACGCAATCTAGTTTCGCAAATAATTACACGTTACATAGGCGAGAGACTTGGGGTTTCATATTCTTGGTGGTGTTAGACTTAGAAAGTATATATTGTTAGAGATTATTCCTCTCTATTTATAAAGGGAATTCTTCACAATCAACTTTCCATTCTCATGCTCATAAATGTATATTCACAGGACTTCCTCAGATGGCACAGTAACGTTGCACTAGGGAGTAAGCATGATACAAGTTCACGAAACTTTTCTGACATAAAAATCACCAGCCCAGGAAATGATTTCAGTGTGGGTTGAGGAAGGCCCCAGGGCAAGCTATTCACCAACATCAAACAACAAACGAAAAACCAGAAGGATAACACTCAATTTCAAAGGAGGTAAGTATTCTAAGTAAAAATAAGTACTATCCACTGAATAGAAACTCTACAGCAAGGAAATTTCTTAGGTTTAGTATATTTTCATAAAAGATATAATTTGGTCCTTTAGATTTAAACAAGTATATGAAGTTCAAATTAATTTCTTTTTGGAAAAACAGAGTCGTTTTTATTAAGCCTAATGAAATGTCTAATAAGAAAAGATTAAATCTGGCTAACTCAACCGAATATAAATAAAAGCTGAACTGTTTTAACATACATTATGAGCCACATACACATATGCACACACAGAGAGATGTAACTTAAAGGTAATATAAGTATACATAAAATTATATACATATCCTTATTAGAGATTTAGGAAGATACACATACTAGTGATAATTCTAATTTTCATTTATTACTCTCTGTATTTTCCAGTTTTTTAAGATGAGCAGATTTTGTTTCTACAATAGGAAAAAAAAAAAAGCAAAAATTCTGAATTCTCCCAAGTCTGTTGTTGGAGAGGTGGTACACATGGAGTTGTCAAGGGGTGACCAGTCAAGGGACAGAGCAAACACACGTGGACTTTCTGAGGGAGGGAATCGTGGGGGTGGGAGCAGAAAGAACCAGAAACATTGAGTTAAGTCAACTCCACAGACCACCATTGAATTTCCAGGCATGTCAATAAAGTTCCTTATTGTCTAAGTCTGAGTCAGGTTTTCCATTACTTGCAGCCCAAAGCATCCCAAGAAGTGCAGTAACAGAGGCAAATCCCAAAGCTACATCTGTCTGAACTATGTCTGGCTACTGACTCCACGGCCTGGGGCTCAACCCCTCAGCCACATCATGTTCCCAGGTCCTCCATGAGCAGAGTGCGTGGCCCTTCCTTCAAGATTCTTGGTTTCTAGTCCCCAGCCAGCTCTCCCCTTCACATTATGGCAGGGAATGAAGACCAGCCCGTCAGCTGAGGGTATGAACCTGTGGGTGCTTTTCCCTCAGCTCTAGGTCTTCCTGCAATCTCCTCCGCTGGCTTTTCCTTTTACTGGTTTCCTCTCCTTGTTGCCTTCTTCACATTTCCTATATCATCTGTACCCGAGTTAGACTTTAGTCAGGGAAACCTAAAATAAATCAGTCTGGTAGTGATAACAATAATCAAGAAAAATGAAACAAAGATATGGTGGAAAGGAAGAAAGTAAACCATTTTCTCATGTCACCGGGGAAAATTTAAGAAGGCCTTGATGTCAGCGGCCTATGGCAAAGAAAAAAATGATGTGATCACATTTTATTCTATTCTATCCTCTCAGCCAATATCAACTGAACACTGATTCTGTACCAGACACTTTACTCAATCCTGGGACTATGGTGGTGAGCCAAACTGATAATCTCTACCTTTTGGAGCTTGCGATCCTATCTGGAAGACAGACATTGATCAAATAATCACTCAAATAAATACACTATAACTGTAGTAAACATATGAAGGAGAGTTGTTTGGGGAAGCTACAGAAGGTGTAGCAGAAGATACAGATGAAAGATAGATCAACAGACAGATAGGAGATCAATTACAAGGAATTGGCTCACACCAGTATAAGAACTAAGACATCTCTCTATCTGCTCAAGCTAGAGACCCAGGATAGTCAGTAATTTCCAGTCTGAGTCTGAAGGCCTGAGCACCAGGAGTGCCGATGGAGTATACACCAGTCCAAGGACAGGAGAAGATTGGTGTGGTTAGGAAGAGAGAAAAGTGACACTTCCTCTGCCTTTCTGTACGTTATGGCCCCCAGCAGGGTGCACGACACCCATCCACATCAGGGGAAGCCATCTACTCTACTCAGTCCCCCAAGTCAAAGCTTCTCTCTGAGAAACACCCTCACAGACGTGCTCTTGAATAATATTTAACCAGATATGTGGGTGTCCGCTGGCCCAGTCAAACTAACCCACAAAATGAGTCATCACAATGACCTTGCAAGGAAAATAGTGTCTAAGAAACATGACCTGCCTGCTAGAGTATGGTCTAGTACACTAGACATCTATTAAAAGAAAAATAATTATAATAAACCATCCAGAGTCTCCAGTTAGAATGGCATGTTTATCTAACTCTCTTCTATTTCTGTGATAGGGATAATGGTGTAACGTCCCTTTTCTTGCTTTAGATTAATATGAGAGTACATGTGATTGGGTTACACTGTTTGCATTTGTAAGGTGTAGCTGTGTCCTTCACCCTGGATGTGTGCCATATACCCACACAATGAACCCATTGGGTGGGAACCCACTGAATACCCCTCCTTCCTGCTTGAATTTAATTGAGTTTTCCTTTCATGAGGGCCTGTAGTTGTTAATCTAGTTTCAATTTGGTATTGAGCACATGTGATGCTTGTTTTTCCTTTCTTGTGATACTTTGCTTAGGAGAGTATTCTCCAAATCCTTCCAGGTTGTTAAAAAAGATACAAATCTCCATCTTTTTTAAGGGTGTATGTGTCTACATGAGAGTTTTATAATCCACTCCTGGGCTGAAGGCCATTTGGGTTGTTTCCACATCTTTGTGACTGTGAAATGAGCCACAATAGACATTTAAGTACAAATGTCTGTATGATAAAATGACTTTTTTTTTTTCAATAGATCCCTAGTAATGGGATTGCAGGATCACATGGAAGGTCTACATTTCATTCTTTGAGGATTCTACATACTTCTTTCCATAAAGGCTGTACTAGTTTGCACTTCCTCCAACAATCCATGAGTGTTTCCTTCTCTTATAACATCAGCTTAAAACGTACAAATGCAAATTATGGGACCAAAATGTGTACACTCTTGTAATGCTCTGAAATAAATAAATACGTATATACATACATACATAGATACACAAATAAGCTGGGTGCAGTGGCCAATGCCTGTAATCTCAACATCCCAGCTCTCTGGGAGGCAGGTGAATTGCCTGAGCTCACAGGTTTGAAACCAGCCTGAGCAAGAGCGAGACCTCATGTCTAAAAATAGCCAGGTGTTGTGGCAGGTGCCTATAGTCCCAGCTATTCAGGAGGCTGAGGCAAGAGAATCACTTGAGCCTGAGAGTTGGAGGTTGCTGTGAGCTATCATGCCACAGCCCTCTACCAAGGGCAACAAAATGAGACTCTGTCTCAAATAAATAAATAAATACGCAAATAAAATACATGCACTCTAAGATTTATAGCTCAGAAATATGAGGCTGGGGTAAGTTATCATCTAACTCCCAGATGTTTTCTTTTGGTTTTTGGTATATAAATATGGGTGGTCACTGAAGCCTACCTATGTCATGATGGTGAGTGAGGCTAGTGAACGATGCCATGTGTCACGTTCCCAGAGTAGGGCCTGCCTGTTAGTTAGAATTCAGTAAGCCCCAAAAATGATGCTGTGAAGAGAAATAGTAATGGGAAATGTTCAGGACTAACAGAAGGTGAGCTTGCTGAGAAAAGATAAAAAGCGAGACTCTTGTCGTCTTCTGGCTGAGGAACTCATCAGAAGTGTGTACTCCCCACCAGGGAGAACCAGATTCTTCTGATTCTTTTTTTTTTTTTAACATATTATAAAATTTCAGATGAATACAAAACCTTTACAAATAAAAGAGTGAAAATGTGTGTATTCAGTATGTAGCTTAAGAAATAAAGTATGTCCAATATAATTTAAAGTTTAAAGTCCTCATACACCTCCCCCTCTGATCACATTCCCTGTCTTAACACTCAAAGGTAACAACTATCCTAAATATAGTGATTATCATGATGTGAGTTTCTCTATATTGACTATAAATGTACATATCCCTAAAGAATAGCTTTGTTTTATATGGTTCTTTACATATACTAACATTATCATAGGGTATATATTCTTGTACAACTTGCTTTTTCTGTCCATTTTTACGCAAGTATGATCTATTTATGTAAAGGTACATAAATGGTTGTTTATTTTCATTGCTGTATAATATTCCATTATACATATATTCCCTTCCTCATGAATTTTAGCATGTTTCCATTTGAATCATTTCATCCAAAACATAGTATGTTTCTCCTTTTTAAAATAACCGACTCTTTACTTCTTTAAACTTGCTTCCAAAACATCTGTTGGTTTTTTCATGGTGTCTCAGAATAAGCACTCGACTGGTGTACCAAAAGTCTAGGTCTAAAATTATGTATGCTTCATTTGTTGCTAATGTGTGGATTTTTTTGGTCTGAGTGTAATAGGAATGGACCTGTGAAGTACATCCCTATAATGATTTTCTCTATGACATCCTCAAATATCTTTTCTTTTTTAGCACTGAAATTACAATAACATACAAGCATAATTACTCTGTAAACTCAGGAGAGAGGAAATGTTAGAAGCCTTTGTTCCTTTATGGCTATAAAGACATGTCAGAAAAGGCTATTATTATTTAAATTCATGACATGTCTTTCTCCTAAAAGTACTTTAAAAATATATAATTGAATTTATCCTGAAAGGACTCCTGAGAAATAGAGGTGTTTTTAGCCCAATTTAATAAGTTACACTAAAGTTTGTTGGATCATCCCTAAATCACATGGACTTGCTTGGATTCTTGCTCAAAAAAGCATATACTGAACTACGCTGTCTCTTGCAGCTTTCACCTTTGATAGAATAGTTAAAGCCCATATTATTGTAAGCTGTAGCACAAGGAAAGCTATTTCAGCCACTGAATTGGCCAAGGCTCCAAATCCCTGTGGACAGCTTTATCAGTTATGGTCCATTTGCCTGGCAGTAAAAGAAACTGAATGGTGTTAACAACAGGGAAATTTATTATCTCACAATGGATGAAGTCTAGAGGTAGTTAGTTGATTCCACGGTAACACAGAAGAGACAAGTTCTTTGTAATTCTGCTATGCCTTCCTCGGTATCAGCATTATCCTCAGGCTGGTAGCAAAATAGCTGCAGCAGTTCCAGGCATCACACCCAGGTACAACAACATTCAGAGTAGTAAGAGAAATATATCTCTATAATTCACTCTCTCAGAAAGTTCCTCAGCACCTTTCTTCTACCCTCCCTCAGCAGATTTCACCTCTAGTTTGACTGTGTCATGGGCCCATCACTGAATCAAACATTAGCAAGGGGATGAGATTCACATTTCTGCCAATCAGTCTCATCCCCACAGCTAGGACTGGGCTCAGCTTCCCCTAAAACATTTGACCACTAGGGAAAGGAGGGGATACCTAAACAAAACCAGAGTACTGGCAGAAAGGGAAAAGAGGAAAGGATACGATAGGCAACCAACAGGGTCTATCAGAGTCAATCCTCTCCAGATTCCAGGGCATTCACTAAGGATAGAGTTCATAGCCAACGCAGTGAATTCCAGCTGATTTATCATCATGACATATTCTTACAACTCCAGATCCAACCCCCAGAAAACTACCCTACCTCAATACCTCAAAACCCATAGACTGCTGTGATCCTCAGCTTTAATCACTAAATCTGGTTACCTATATTTGCTTAATGATAGTCCTAAATAAACAAGAATTTGAGCCTGGGCACTAGTGTTAATTAACACTAAGAATAACTGTTTTCCAACTAGTCTAGCTGCAGTCTGGTTTGAGGACTTAAGCCCATTACATGTTATGTTAAATGACAGACTAATATTTGACATTTGCCTGAGGAACTCTCTAATGTTCAACATAAATTTTGAAGTATATGGACCTCATTTAAATCCCTGGAAACAGACTCCCTACAAAGATCCAGTAACAACAGAGTGATTCTGCCAGGGTCTGATCTGGGAGAGACACATCCCCAACTCTGAGGATGGTCATAGGCAACTGTGAAAAATAATCATGAGGCGGAATCAACAGAAAAACTCTGGCAATATGAATAATCAGATTAGATCAACTCCCCCAAAGGAACAACCAGGTAGATTCAGCACAAGATCCCTTGCATAAGCAAATGGCTGAGATGTCAGAAGTTGAATTCAGAGTCTGGATAGCAACTAAGATCAGCACAGTGGAGGAAAAGATGGAATTAGAATTTCAAGCAGGAATCCAAAAGATGACCCAAAAGATGTCTCAAGAACTGAACAAATTCAAAGACAAAATGACCAAAGATTTTGACACATTGAGACAAGAAGTTTCAGCCCTCAAAGACCTGAGAAATACAGTAGAATCCCTCAGGAAAAGAATGGACCAAGCAGAAGAAAGGATTTCTGACATGGAAGACAAAGCTTTCAAATGCTCCCAAACTTCCAAAGAAGAAGAGAAATGGAAGGCAAAAATGGATCATTCTCTCAGACAGCTCTGGGATAACTCAAAGAAAACCAATATTCGCCTTATAGGGATACATGAAAATGATAAAGTGGCATCACAAGGTGCAGAGTCTCTTCTTTATGAGATATGAAAGAGAAAGTTCCAGACATGCCAAGAGATTCTGAAATTCAGATAGCAGACAGTTTCAGAACCCCAGCATGACCCAACCCAAATAAGACATCCTCCAGGCACATAATAACTAAGTTCACGAAAGTTAATTTG
>CAUYRH010139836.1:0-57005 GCA_963574655.1 Perodicticus potto
TTTCACTCATGAATATAGATGCAAAAATTCTCAACAAAATCCTAGCCAACAGATTACAGCTTATCATTAAAAAAGTCATACATCATGATCAAGTAGGTTTCATCCCAGGGATGCAAGGCTGGTTTAACATACACAAGTCCATAAACGTTATCCACCACATTAACAGAAGCAAAAACAAAGATCATATGATCCTCTCAATAGATGCAGAAAAAGCATATGCTGCTTTGTACATATGCTGTAGCAGCATAATCCGTCATGATGATTATTAGGGAATGCTGTTCCTGGAATGGAACAGCAACTCCGTTAGCAGTTCTAGCGTAACTATTATATGTCAAGGTTTAATATTAGACACTGTGGATGCAAAAAAAAAAAAATACTACACAGTTGAGAAGACTGACACAAAATCAGAAAAACTGTCACGCCATGTTATCAGAGACCGGGGAATGGGCCGAGTGTTGGGAAGAGCAGGAAAGGGGGTCTCTGCTCTTCCTTGGGGTGGTCCGTGAGCTGAGTCTAGGAAAATGAGTGAGGTTGGTCTGGCAGCATAGGTGTGAACGTTACGCTCAACAGCTCCCAAAACGCAAGCTCCTGGCAAGTGCCAGGAATACTGAACCCAGTGGACACTTTATTCCAAGTGACATTGATGGGGAAAGGGCAGAGCGAAAGTGAGACCAAAGAAGAGGAGGAATATTGGGCGTGGTGCTTGAGAGAAAATCGATGACTAGTCTATCTACCTACCTCTGGGGTCCAGGGAGGCTCAGCCACGCCTGTGTCTGTAACTGGGCCTGCATTTGCATGTCACAGGACAGGAGGGTGTAGGAAGGATGAAGTGGACACAGGGCTTGACTTCAGCTCCTCCCAGAGACGCCCTGGCCACCAGTCTGCAGTGGACTGCCACCCCCACCCCACCAGTTAGGCTCTTTGATAGTTATAGTGTATGTTTCTTTCCTTTTAAAATGACTGTTTCTCTAAATCAGAATATAGACATCTTCCCTGGGAGAACAATCCTGCTCATCTCCCAGACAACTGAATCCTTAGCACTCTGTAAAGAACCCTGGGGGGTGGAGGTGTCCTTGGGGTATGTTAAAGTAGCCCAGAGATTCTGAGAGCGGCTGATTTTTTTCTTGCGCCTTCCATTAGCCTGTCTATACTTTTAATTGTGCTGGCCCAGCTATGTTTTCTTTTTTTTCTTTTTTTGAGACAGAGCCTCAAGCTGTTGCCCTGGATAGAGTGCCGTGGCATCACAGCTCACAGCAACATCCAATTCCTGGGCTCAAGCAAGTCTCCTGTCCCCGCCTCCCAAGTAGCTGGGACCACAGGCACTTACCACAACACCCGACCATTTTTTGGTTGCAGCCATCATTGTTGTTTGGCGGGCCCGGGCTGGATTGAACCTGCCAGCTCAGGTGTACGTGGCTGGCGCCTTAGCCGCTTGAGCCACAGGCGCCGAGCCCCAGCTATGTTTTAATAGTTGCAGGCTGCCTTGATCCTATTTTTTGTTTGTTTGGAAGAAGGCAAGCTACGCAGTTGAAGTACATGGTAACTAATCACTTTATAACCCCTTTAAGGGAAAGCACTAGAAATCTTTACTGTGTTTGGATAAAAATAAATGCATTAGTCATCATCTTCCAAAACTGCCCACGTGAGCTCCCTGAGTGACCCTCAAGCAGGGCCTGTGCTTGCTAATTAAGTCCTGATCCTGCTACTTGGAAAAGATTCAAGGAACGATAATCAACTTCCATTCACGTGACCGCTCTGGTCCTCAGGCACAGGAGCTATTTTAGGTACTTTCTTAGTTCAGATTGGATGCTTACTTTTTATAATTCACTGGTCATACCTGTATCTTCTTAAATAATTATCTCTTTGGTCTAAAAGCATCAGGTAAAGTCATTCTTCCTTGTGTGGATTACTTTCTCTCCCCCTGAGATAAAACCCGTGTTCCCTGGGATTGAATTACATGGCCACTCGTATAGCCACCAGAAACCATACATTACAAAAATTAGCATTTTTGTGCAGTGACGGGTGAAATAAATATCAGTTAATAAGTAATGGAGGTCACTAGCGGGGCTGGGCTTCCCACAGCCCCGCCGGCCACACACTGCTGTCCTCTTCAGAGCCTTCCTTCTGCCTCTAAACCACCAGGGAAAATGTCTCCGGCTCTTTCAACTACTTGTTTCATTTGCTCATAAAAAGGGAAAATTCAAAACAAGCTGGAGAGTGACGTGCAAATGCAGGCCCAGTTACGGGCAGCTGGAATCCCCCCTCTTGGCTCGGAGGGTGCTGGGGGGAGAAGGGTGACGGGCTCCTGCCAGATCCCGTCCGAAAGTGGTCCAGGGCGACCTAATCAAGCACACCGGCCTCGGTTCACCAAAGATGCCGACACGTTCCTACAGGAGAGATCTCCCCGGTGCCGACAGGTGTGAGAAACAGACGCCAGTCTCCATATAGGCTAATCGTTATTTGATGGGGAAGCTCGGAGGAAGTGGATACCCTTTTCCCTGATGTTCACGACCCCCTTTTCCTATCGTGTCTTATCAGTTATGGGGCTAGTGTCTGTACCAACCTGAGGCTGTACCTCTTAAATTCTTCCAACTCTTGACCCACAAAGGGAACACAATTACATTCAACGCTTCCCGTTTGACCTGCTGTACAGGTGTTAACCCATTCAGGCCTCACATCATTCCTCTGAGGAAGGAAGGGCCTATTATACCCCCACTCTGCTGTGAGAAATCAAGGCACAGAAAGATTAAGGAACTTTGTGAAGGTCCCACAAGGCTGGGAAGTGGGGGCGGGGCTGGGATTTGCACCTAAGGCAGAGAGAACTTGAACTGAAGCATGGACCGCGCCCTGTGGCTGAGGACTGAGAGGGGGGTACAACAAAGGGGACAGGAAGAACCAAGGGCAGTTAGCAGCAGCAGTTTATAACCTGACATCTCTGCTGCAGAGATTGTTCACTACCGGCTACCGAGGGGCTGCTGCCAGGAACAGCTGAACAGCAGGCGGCGAGGGAGCCCACGTGCCCCCCGCTTGCTGTCTCCCTGTCATTCTTCCTCTCCTAACACCACCTCATTAGCTCTGAGAACTGATCCCCGAGCATTCAGAGGGCAGAAGCCTAGAACAGCGCTATCTGGGCGAGCGGCGCCTGCCGTGACGCCCGTGTCCCTTCTCCAGAGGGAGCCCCTCTGTCCAGCCGTTCACAGTCACAGCCGCGGTGCAGACACAGCGCCATGGTGAACAGGCTGTCAGAAGAGGCGCCTTTCTCACCCCACGCTGGCTAGGAACACACCCTCTCTGCTGCCAGTAACTGTGGTCATGATAGTGACTGACCCAGCTGTCATTTCTTTGGTGCTTACTCTTTGTCACCAGGTATGGCACAGAGGCTTAGCCTACCAAACTGCCCTCTGGGTTACGTTATCCCCATGTTACAGATGGGAAAAATGAGGCTCAAGAGATTAAGTAATTTATCCAAGATGATCCAACACAGAAGCAAAAGAGCTGAGCGCCACAGTCCCATGGGGCAGTTTGTTGTCCATTTGCTACTTTGTCAAGTTGCCTGAGAGTGGTAATAACTAACGCACACTGTTAGCATGGCGAGGGCGTGACTGTTAGCATGGTGAGGGCATGAGCACTGTCACCCTTTACTCACCATAATCCTCACAGCCACCTAATGAGGCAGGTGTGACTGTTACCCCCGTTTTGCAGATGTGGAAACTTAGTACCAGGTTAACTTGCCCAGAGTCCCACACTCTGCATCTAGGGTGGCCGACAGCTCCACTTGCCCGGGATGACCGAGGTCTGGAGATGCAGGGTTTTCAGTTTTAAAACTGTTCAATTCTGGGCAAGCCCGTCACCCCCCAAGTGACAAAAACAGAGTCGACAGTTGTGACTTTAAATAGCATACTCTTAACCATGACCTCCACCATATCATTTTCCTTTTTGTATGTTTTGCCCGAGGATTTCACAGAAGCAGAGCTAGTCTAGGGGGAGCTTTCATGGCACCTCCCATGAGAGCTCAAATACTGCCAGCGTAGAGGGGTGTTCAGAACGCACCCCAACTGCAGCGTAAGCCCAGCCCCTCATAGCAACCCTCGCAGATCCAAACCTTGTGGAATTCCAGGGCTTCCCAGCAACCAGAAGAATTGATTCCTCTGTTTAGTTTAGGAAAAACCAAGCTGATAGCCAGGAGCGCCTGATAAATTCCAGTGCTGCTCCCTGGGGTGACACCTCGGAATTCCAAAGCCGAAACCAGATGTGAAGCTGACAGTGGTTAATGAGGTCTGGCTGAGGACTGGGCACAGTGCGCCCGCCAGGCCCATCCTTCACAGGGATGACAGCTCGGCTTATTCATTTTGTGAGTCTCTGGCTTCTTTGGGGACACTGATTCTTTCTCTAGACACTTTGGGGAGGAGGAGAGGACAGCTCCAATGTTACAGATGATTTGAGTTTTCCATCAGCTGTGCACGTGCTGGGTGGGGTCAGCATCTTTTCAGGTAACTTTTGCACCCTGCAAGGCTTTGTTGCATTCAGAATCATTCTATTTACTTTTTAAAACACTTGAAGATGACCAAAGTCTAGTCTTTCATTTTCGGGAAACTGGGCTAGGAATAAACTGTGCTTTCTATTTCAGAATTGGCTAGAAAGTATTTTGAGGGTAACTGGAAAGAGCGGATGTCATGGTGGTGAGGGTTTCTAAACACCGCAACTGACTGCCCGGTGAGGTTTTCTGACTAAAGAGTCCCATAACGAGTCTTTCTGCCACCGTGTGTTTTCCTGAGGTCTACACAACCACAGGGGCTGTGCAGAGGTTGTCACGGCTCCACAGCGAGATGGGGGTGTGGGGGAAGGTGTTACGGCACTCGAGTGGAAATCATTCCCAGATGACATTTAAAAACATTTCCGTCTTTCCTCTAAGTATATTCCATTGCGCTCTTAGGATAGTTAGAAAATGCCAGAGTTTCTGGAACCCCATTCTGGGCTGGGTGTCACAGGCCTGGCTAGATTGACGGCACAACACTCAGACAGTGAGAATCACATTCTTCCCAGCTTTTTTTGAGAATGTCTCATGCAAAGATATTTGACTCCTTGTGCCAAATTTTCTTGCATGAAACAAACAAAAATCATATACTTCCAGCCAATCTCTATGTTTGCTAAATGAGCAAATGCGCTTCCTCTTCCCATTTGATATGTTTAAAAGAAACAACCAGATTCTGTAAAGCATTTTTCATTTCCCCAAACTGTGTTATGTAAATGAAGAAGGGAGCACCGTGGATGCTTCTCTTGTAAGCAGGAAATGCGGACTCTGGCATTTATTTACTAGATAACTGAAGCCTCTTTTTCATCCATGGCTCTCTGGCCAGGCTCACTCTTGGTCTACAGCTCTGTTCCACCCCTTTGTTTGGCACAATCACTGTGATGGACAAGGCTTTTTGCACTCGGGCACATCCACAAACTGTCCCTCCTCCCCTTGAACCCATCAGGCCTTTGTCCTAGCTGGTCTGTGTTAAGCTGGCAAGGGAGTGGCTGCCATTTAAACGAACCCTACTCATGTCATCAATTCTGGCCTCTCATCTCACTCTCTGCACTGTGGCTTCATTGTAATCTTTTTCCTCTCTGAACTCATTCATTCCACAAATATCTAAGTGACTACTGAGGTCTACCAAATGTAAGACACAAAGCTAGGTGCTCCTACGATTCTGGCCCTCTCGTAACTGGCAATCCAGCACAGAAATAAGACACATTTGCTCAGTGCCAGGACCTTCGTGTTTATTACATAGAGACACAGAGGTCTGCGGGGATTTAGCTGGGCCTCTTCAACTAGATTACAAACTCCCCGAGACCACATCTTACACATATTTTATATCCTTCACTGAACACAGGGTCAAGGACACAACAGAAACTTATAAAATGCTTCTTTACTTTTATTAGAATCAAATAGAAATTGTCCCTTCTTTCTGATTTCAAAAGTTATTGAGGTTCAGGGAAGAAATGTTTGGAAAATGTGGAAAAATAAGAAAATAGTAAGTCATAACTTTACCCAAAAGGAAAACTATTGCTAATCTGTGTTTATTCTGCCAATCTTTTTTCTATGCATAGACATATGTGTATATGTTTTTGTGTTGTTTTTCCATAATTGGACAAAGTGAAATGCACATTTTTAAAGATTGCACATTTTGAGATAAATTGATAGACTCTACCAATGTGTTGCCATGCTTGTTCCTCTCTATCCAGTAGTTCTTAATGTTGTCTGAGAAATAGAATCACTTGGGAAGATTTTAAAGTAGCCCAGATCAAGTCAATCAATCTCTACTGGTCTACTAAACATCAGATACAGACAAATACTTGCTTAGACCTCCAGCTCAAATAAAGAACGGGACTCTCTAGAGATCGTCCAAGGAGATCACCAACCTACGCATGGATTTATGTTCCTGATGAATCAAGTGAAGAATTGGAATAGAGATTGTTTTGTCTGTTTGTTTTGAGACAGAGTCTCACTATGTTGCCCTGGGTAGAGTGCCGTGATGTCACAGCTCACAGCAACCTCCAACTCTTGGGCTTAAGTGATTCTCTTGCCTCAGCCTCCCGAGTAGCTGGGACTACAGGTACCTGCCACAATGCCTGGCTATTTTTTGGTTGTAGTTGTCATTGTTGTTTGGCAGGCCTGGGCTGGATTCAAACCCTCTAGCTCCGGTGTATTGTGGCTGGTGCCTTAGCTGCTGAGCTACAGGTGCCGAGCCTGGAATAGAGATTGTTATAGTTTGAAATTTCAAAATGATTATCTCAAGCTTTATGATTATATAGGAGATATGAATATCTCAAGTTAAATAAGACAGTGGTCTACTAGAAGGAGACCACAGATTTTCTGCTTCATAGGTGAATTAGCAAATGTAGTTTTTGCATCTCCAAATGAAGACAAACCCAGATATATCACAGAAATCAGTCTGCATTCGGGGAGTTTGAGATCTGTGAAACAGTCGGCGGCCCTCTTCACTTTGCTAATCACCCCGAAGGGCTCCATTCTCATTGTTCCCCCACCTCTAGCTTGCTGGTCAATGATAAAGGATTTGGTTAATTACAGTGGTGGGTTTACTATAGTTCATTATGGAGAGTTAATACTCAAAATGCACCTTTCTTTTCCAGTGACTTCATCGTAATCTGGCTAGTTGGCCTATTCTTGAATGGACCAACAACTGGATTACATGAAAGCGACATTTTGGATAAGGGTCTTTGTTCCTTCAGAAAACCATGTTTGGCTGTCTGTTCTCTTGATGTTAATAGTATTGACATGTTTTGAGAAGACGCAGTTTGATAACAAATAGTCCTATGGTTTAAATTTGTGTCATTCTTTATATTCTAAAAGTACAGTCAACAAGGCTTTCACTAGACCTTGACAGTGCTATGGTCATTATCTTCTTGAAATGGTGGTGGATCTGAAGAGTTAGTGATAGAGGGTAAAGCTTAGCCAGGCTTGGAGGTGGCGGACGTGGCTCTGGAAGACCAAACCTTTGCTCAACCGTGTGCTTCCCTTTGATACATGGTGTCACATTTCATACTCACCACCAGGTTTGGGGATCGATGCAGGGTTCTTCTTCCTTTTACATATCAAAGACACGAATTAGGGAAGCTAAGTCAGCCGCCCACGGTCACACAGCAGGTTGGCCGGGGGCACTTTCCTTGGACTCCCATCAATTTAACACAACTGGTAAGTGGTAGACCAAGAGATGATCCGGCTTATACTCTTCTTACCAGTCACTGTTCCCGCCAGGACTCGATCAATTTCTAGGAAGTTAATTGTATTTCTGAAGAGACTGCAAGGAAAGTTTAGGGGAAATAAACACAGTTGAGCCATTTGGGTCCCGCACAAGCTGCTCAACTGAGGCTGACAGCCAGTCAGGGCTCTGCTTTCTGAGGCACGTGCCAGCAAGGGACGGATGTGCCAAAAGGAAGGGGCCCTTTCTTTGCAAAAAAGCTGTGTCCACTTGCCAAGGGAGTGCTTCTTCCAATTTACACTGATCTGAAGGAAGTCTTGCACGGAGGGTCTTAAGAGTGCAGAGATTGGAATTTACGCTTGATTTCGAAGACTCCAGAAAACTCTTGTGTATTGGGAAAAAATAGCGGTAATCCGCACTTGATAGCCCTCTCCAACCACAGGGCCTTTGCATACCCTGGACGTTCTCGCGTTCTCATTTAGGACTCCCACAGCTACTCAGCGTGGGCTGTGACCGCCCTTCGTTCACATGCTACAAACTCAGTAAAAGCTCTGCCACTTGCCCCAGGTCACACAGCTGGTAAACCAGGAGGACGCGAACTAAGTCTTCCGAGCTCCTCACTTGGACTTCTGCTGTTCCCTGCTCTCAGCCCCTCCTGGCTCATCTGGCTAACAACCCAGATCAGAGACACCTGGCTTTCTGCCTGCATTTCCAACTCGATTCTGATCTGCACAGGTCTTAGGAATGTTTCTGTTCCTCAGTTGGCAAAGTTCGCTGGTCACCACCTGCCAACTGTCAGGTTGGCAGACGGAAATAGCTCATGGGTTCACAATTCTTAAAGGCAGACACAATCACAAAAGGTTCTTTTTAGATCAAAAACACCATAGGCAAGGCTACTATCCTGCGGCTGAAACATCTCCCTTTCAGGGAGAGTCCTCCAGGGGCAGGAAGGGCTGTGTCTGGAGGGGTGGGGGAGGTCCAGGCAAGCTGGGCTGCTGGTCGAAATAATGAAATTCTTTGTGTGCTCAGTCACATTTTAAAGGAAATACTACCTGAGCAGTGCTAGTCTGTACCCTGTCATTTAATAAAATGGGTAAAGCGCTAATTTGCAAATTGTACTCTGCAAATTTCCAGTATCTAATTACTGTTTAATCAAAATAATCACTTGGTTATTGACGCTTGATGTTTTTTTTTTAAGTATATGTGCTGCCGAAGTGAGCACGCTTAATTTTTTTTTTAAATGCAAGTCATTTGTCTGGAAGCTTTTGCCTTAAGGAAAAGCATTATAGTATGTTTTGGGGACTGTCTTGAAAAGAAAATATTTCATAAAGACTCCAGGACAATGTAAGTCATGTTCAACAGGAAACCTCTTCTAATCAATGGCAACATGAAAACATACAAGAAACCCCATCACTGGGCACACTGGTCACCGCACATGTTCTTAAGCGTCCATCCCCATGTTTATATCAGAAATCCAATCTGGGGAATTTATAAATGTTGACCTAGAATGATGAGTATTGGTTACTGTGTCAGTGAGAGGTGACAGCTACTTCTGAACCATTCCCACAGTCCTGACTTCTCATGTTTGAATTACTAACCCATCCCTGGTACAACACCAAGCAGCTGTAACCAACAAGTGCAACTTGTATCAAAATGACTACTTTGGGGAAGAAATCTGAAAGCCCAGTGAAAACTATTGGCCAAGCAGCTGGTGAAGAAAAAGTAGGAACAAATCCCAGTGCTGACTGCCGCTGCCCTCCGGCCACACCGATGTCTGCCCTGCTCTGGAGACAGTGCCCTACTGTCTGTTCTCCTAACTGCTTCAAATGCCCTCTCCCTTTTCTTTGTCCAACACAACACTACTTCAGATTTTCACCTTCAAGACCTAGCAGCTTAAAGGTATTTCTTTTTCTTTTCTTTTCTTTTGCTCTCAGTAGAGTGCCACAGCATCACAGCTCACAGCAACCTCAAACTCCTGGACTCAAGCAATTGCCTCTGCCTCCTGAGTAGCTGGGGCTACAGGAGTCTGCCACAATGCCCTGCCATTTTTAGAGACAGGGTCTCACTCTTGCTTAAAAGCCTTTCTTTAGCCTGAGGGTAAAGTTATTCTCTCTTTTTCTGAACCTTTTAAACCTCTGGTACTTAGTTGTAAATTTGTCCATCTCAATGGTTAAACTGTGAACATCTAATATCTCCAGCATCTGGCTCCCTAGAAGGCCCCATGTTTGTGGAACCAAAATACAGAGCAAATTCCTTTTTGTGAGGTATGCAATTGTCATGCTATATAGAAAATGAAACCTAATGAGGGGCGGAAGACACTTGAGTAGGAGACCAAATATATGCTGGGTCAAGTTGGGTTTCAGATTCTCTCCTACACCGAAAAACAAAAACACCAACTCAAGCTTGTGGGCACAGATGTTATTACAAGTGAATTATATCACTGAGAACTAAAAATTTTACTCTATATTCCCAGCACCAGTCAGCTTCTTCATTTTTTTTCTTCTTGAGCTAAGAATTTTAGTAAATGCATATTTTTACACATTTTTATTCCACCTAGCGGGAGACTAGTGAACAAAGCTGGCCTACACAAACTGGCTGGCTTTATCTGTTCTGGTGGCACCACGTCCACAGCCAAAGGGATTGGTTCTGAAATAGACACGTGACCCATGTCAGCTCCATCATTGTCGGGAACATGTCTGTTTGTGGGAAGAGGTTCCCTGTGAAAAAAGGCATCAACAGGCTGACTACAGTGGCTCATGCCTGTAACCCTAGGTGGGTGGATCACCTGAGGCTCAGGCGTTGGAGACCAGCCTGAGCAAAAGTGAGACCCCTCCCTAATAAAAATAGAAAACAACTAGCTGCGTGTGGTGGTAGGCACCTATAGTTCCAGCTACTTGGGAGGCTGAGACAAGGGGATCCCTTGAGTCCAACAGTTTGAGGCTGTGATGAGCTGTGACATCATGGCACTCTACCCAGGGTACAGAGTAGGACTCTGTCTTAAAAAACAAAACAAAACAAAACCAAAAAAGCCATCACAGGAAAGGAGAATTGCACATGGAGAGGAAGCGGAATTGAAGGAGTCCCAAGAACCAGAGGTGTCTGGAGTCCTTCAGTTCATGCATCATTCTGTCTTTGCCAGATTATTGGCACTTGTAGCTTATGAGTTCTGATCAACACCTGCCAGCCTCCTCCTTTAACACAGAAAACAAAAGTAAACTTAGAGAACCAAAACTTAGGCAATGAACTAGGAGAGGGCAGTGGAGCTGAACTGAGAAACCCCAGTAGCTACTGCCCCCACGTACTGACTCCGACACAGGGCAGACTCTGCCCAGGGCAGGGCGGGCTGAGGCAGAGATAGACGATGTTTTTAAGTCTCACTAGTCCCGGACCTACAGATCATTCCAGCTGGAAAACTGGGCAATGCAGCTGCTGCTTTTTAAGGCAACCAAGCTACTAGTATCAGACTCATATAGAAATCACAATGCCGGGAGAGAGGAGAACGGAGGGAGAGGGGGTGACGTTGGCACATGCCATCCTGGGAGAGAGTCCACTGGTAAAGCACGAAGCTCTGTTGGCAAAGGCGGAGGCAGGGCGACCCTGGGGCCAGAGTAAGCATGCACTTGACAGTTCTGTGGACATCATGAGCTCCCAGAGCATGAGAAAACCAGGGGGCAGTCGCTGTCCGTGCTGCCGCCCCAGCATGGCAGAGCTCCGCTGGAGAGAACTTCCTGTAGAGAAGGGCTGGGCTGGGTGTAGCTGACTCAGCATGTGAGGTTTAGAGGCAGCGCTGGTCTGACCCCTAAGGGCACAGCGATCACGGCCAAGGGAGTGAACATCCACCACCACAGAGCAAGCCCGGTCTTGAGAGAGCTTGCCTCATTCCCAGATGGGTAAAGAGAGTAAGATGAATGGGACTGGAAAGATGCTACCGAGACCAGAGGAAAATGCAGTGAGGATTTTTAAGACCTAAACATACCCCAAAACATCCTACGCCTCAAAGAAATAGAAGAGGTAAAGTGTGATATGTTTAATCAAGTACAATTAATTTTTTTCTCCATCAGAAAGTATTCTAACCTGACTGCAATTATGTAAAAATGTTTCCCTTCACACTCAAAACTAGCAAACCATAGTTGTGTCAGAGCAAGGGGGCTATAGATACTGCTGGGCTCTATTATTTTCTAAACATTCCAGATTGTCTTTAAATCGTGTTTAAAATTATACAGAAAGAGTAAGTAAAATTAAAAGACTAATGATAATGGAAAGTGTAATTATAACACATATAATCAAAGAATTAATATCTTTAACATAAAAAATATTAAAATAAAAAAATGTTAAAATCACCAAAAAAGCCAAGAAAAAGGACTAGGAAATATTGAAGAAATGTACATTCCAAATGAAACATGAGAAAATTGTTCAACCTTACTTGTAATTAAAGAAGCACAACATTATAATTAAAGAAAGACTGAGATAATATTTTTACGAGTATGTCAGCAATGTAATATCCATTTCTAGAGGAAGGATCTTAAGTGAAACACTTTCCATAAAAGCTAATGGTAGGAGTGTAAATTTTTAGAAAGCAATTTGGGGTATGGATGGGTATTTTTAAAGTCTCCTACTTTAAATCAGTAATTTTGCTTCTAATAATTCAGCCTAAAAATATAGAGATTTACACTAAAACGTGTTTACCATAAGTTATTTAGAATAGTGAAATTTTTCTTTTTTAAATTGACATATTTTAAAAACACACATTTATTTATTTATTTATTTTTGAGACAGAGTCTCACTCTGTCGCCCTGGGTAGAGGGTGGTGGCGTCATCAGAGCTCACAGCAACCTCCAACTCCTGGGCTCAAGTGATTCTATAGCCTGAGCCTCCCAAGTAGCTGTGACTATAGGTGCTTATCACAGAGCCCAGCTAGGTTTTCTATTTTGAGTAGAGATGGAGTCTCACCTTGCTCAAGCTGGGCTGGAACTCCTGAGTTCAAGACATCCACTCACCTCGGCCTCCCAGAGTAGTAGGATTATAGGCATGAGCCACTGTGCCCAGCCAAGATAGTGAAAATTTGAAAACTTAAGTCCATGTCTCAGTAAATGTCCCATGTCCAGGGAATAGGTTTGCTCAATTATGACATGCCTCCAAGGAAATCACTACACAGCCTACTCAAACTACACTTTCTGGTGAGTATTTTAGGGTGAAATTACATAGTGTCTTGAGTTTATTTTTAAATTCTCCTGGAAAAGGACAGGCAGGGAATGAAATAAAATTATAAAATGTTGATCATTGTTAAAACTGGTAGATGTGTATATGGGGCTCTTTATATTATTCACTCTACTTTTTTTCTTTTGAGACAGAGTCTCTCTTTGTTGCCCCTGGTGGAATGCTGTGGCATCACAGCTCACAGCAACCTCAAACTCTTGGGCTCAAGTTATTCTCTTGCCTCAGCCTCCCAAGTAGCTGGGACTACAGGTGCCCGACACAATGCCTGGCTGTTTGTAGAGATGGGGTCCCGTTCTAGCTCAGGCTGGCCTCAAACTTGTGAGCTCTGGAAATCCACTCACCTTGGCCTCTCAGAGTGCTGGGATTAGAGGTGTGAGAGCCACTGTGTCTGGACCACTCTATCTACTTTTATGTATGTTGGAAAAATTCTGCCCTACTATGTTAAAATATTTGTAGGGAATAGCAAACAAAATGGGAACAATTATAAATTAAATAAAAAATGTAAGATACAAAATTACATACATATACATCTAGTTTCCATCCTTTCAAAACAGCAGGAGCCTAAGTCCATTCAATCCTTGGGGCTCTGTGCAGTCTGGAGGCACAGAACTGTCCAGCAGAAATGCAATGAAAGCCACATAGGTATTTTAAATATTCTTGTAATCACATTACATAAAACAAAACAAAAATGGTAAAATTAATTATAATATTTAACTTAATCTGATGTTAAATTTATCATTTCAAAGTATAATCAAAATTGAGATATTTTATATTCTTTTTTTCATACTAAGTCCTTTAAACCCACTGTGTGTTTCACATTTACAGCACATCTCAATTCTCAATCCCAGCACTTAGGGAGGCTGAAGTGGGAGACCTGCCTGAGGCCAGGAGTTCTAGACCAGCCTGGGCAACATAGAGAGACCCTGTCTCTATCAGAAAAAAGAAAATAGCACAAAAAATATGGCACATACCTATACCTATAGTCCCAGATACTCAGGAGGCTGAAACAGGATGATTGCTTGAGCGTGGGAGTTCAGGGCTCAGTGACCTATAATTGTACCCCTACACTCCAGCTTGGGGGACAGGCTGAAAAGACCCAGTCTCTTTAAAAAAAAACGTGGGCAGAGCCACATTTCAAGTGCTCATTGGCCACATGGGGCTAGCTGTCACCACGCTGGATGGCACAGGGCTAGATCTTTTAATCCCCTCCACCTACTTACTGGACTCCTCGTAACCTAATTTACAAACCAAGCTAACTACCTCAGCCCTGATGTTCTGACCCCATCCCTCTGTCTTGGAGGACTGGCAGCACCAAGCTCGAGTCCTCCAGGCCTGTCAGACAACACTATGGAGTCCCAAGGGTCCAGGTTCTTGTCCAGGGAGAAGCCTCGCTTCTCTCCCTTTATTTCTTCTCTTTCCCCATGAACCTGCCAAGGCCTTGGCCCGAAATGAACAGGCCTCCCTGCAGGCCCGAGGCGGCTCTCGGTCCCGCCCACGTCTTCTCTCTCCTCCCCCTTTCTCTCTGTTGGTCTTTCTCTCTTGTTCTCTGACCTTTACACAGAGATGTGCACGTGTGCACACCACGTGTGGACACACCACGTCCATTCCTATTCATACGTTGAAATCCCAACCCCTAGTACCTCAGAACATGGCTGTACTTGGAGGGAGGGTTTTTAAAGAGGTAATTAAGGTTAAATGAGGTGACAGGGGTGGCCCCTAATCTAACATGATGGGACCTTACTGGAAGGTGGTGACCTTCCACGTTAAGACATGGAAAGGTACAGAGCGAAGACTGTGTGAAGCCACGGGAGGAGGTGGCCCCTGTGAGCCCAGGAGAGAGGCCTAGGACAGATCCTTCCAGCGTGGCCCTCAGAAAAAACCAGCACTGCCAACACCTCAGTCTTGGACCCCAGAACTGTAAGGAAGTGAGTTCTGTGGCATTTTGTTAATGCAGCCTGAGGGAACTGTTCCCTCCTGCCCCCATGCACACGTGCACACACATATACACACACATGCACACATGTGCACACACGTGCACACACATGTATGTGCACACACATACACACATGCACACACACACATGCGCACACACGTTCACACATTTATGCACACAGACATACACTAATGCACAAACATACACACATGTGCACACACATACATTTATACACATTCACAGGTATGAGCACATAGACATATGCACACACGTGTGCACGCACATACATATACACAGACATACACATACACAATACACACACGTGCATGCACACATACACGCACACACATTTATGCGCAAATAGACACACACATACATGCACACACATGTGCACACATGCGCACACACATATACACACATGTGCACAAACGTGCACACACATGTATGCACACACACATACACACATGTGCACACACATACACACATATATACACATTCACACACACGTATGAGCACACAGACATGCACACACGTGTGCACGCACATACATATACACAGACATATACATACACAATACACACATGTGCACACACACATACACGCACACACATTTATGCACAAATAGACACACACATACACACATGTGCACACACATGTATGCACACACACATGCACACACGTGCACACACATGTATGCACACACACATGCACACACATGCACACATGCACACACGTGCACACACATGTATGCACACACATACACACATATATACACATTCACACACATGTATGAACACACAGACATATGCACACATGTGTGCACGCACATACATATACACAGACATACACATAAACAATACACACACGTGCATACACACATACACATTTATGTGCAAATAGGCACACACATACATGCACACACACATACACACACGTGCACACACATGGCAACTTGCTTGCTCCTTGTAAGTTAAACTCAACTGGTCTCAACTGAGAATTTTTCTTTCCTTTTGCCTGGCAGGTGCTGTGGATATTAAGTAGGAAAAACACTTTGTGGGCAACAGAATTCTGTAGTTAGCAGAAAGCCAGCTCAGAAATTAAGAAGATATGTCATTTGTTCTTTTTCTGTATCCGCTCACTGTGTGCGCTGAAACAAACCACTTAAGTTCTCAGGCCTCAGTCTCCTCATCTGTAAAGTGAAAGGCCTTGACTGGACAACCTCTCAGTCCACTAAAGAAGACCAAGTCCTAAAATTCTACATCTCGTTCTGGCTCAGACATTGTCCATCTCAAAGTCTACACCCCCAGCTCCCTGGATGAGGCCCACAGAAGCAGACAGTGGTTAGGACAATGTTTAGCTTTCAAAATGTTTTTAGTATAAATTATTTTAGCTTGAAAGCAGTTGTTAGGTTTCGCCCGCTCTGATGCTGCTCCACCATGTAAACATATAAGCTGGGGTGGACGTAAAGACGGGAGGATGGACTCGGTCACTGTGTAAACTGTGAACACGGAGTGAGTGTGAGGCTGAAAGGCCCCACATCTGCAACACGTTTGAACCAAACTGCCGGGACACCACAATTTCTGCACTTCATTTCCCTTGACATTGGACCACAATTAACACTCAGAGTTCTAAGAGAGATCTTAGGACAAGTTCTTCCAGACTCAGGTGGTGTTGTTCTTTGTTCTAACACAACACCACTGTGGGCACGTATTTATCTCTCTCTCTCCAAGAATATTTAGGGGATAGACACAGTGTGGCTTCTTAGAGACCAGGAAACCACTAGCTGGCTCAGTTGCTCTTTCTACTAGAAGGGCATTAATGGGCTCTGGTGCTCCTGTAAGGAATACAAAGGGTTGGAGAACATTCTCTTTAGTAAAGTGTCACAAGAATGGGAAAGCAAGTATCCAATGTACTCATTATTAATATGAAGCCAGTAGAGGAATTAATACATGCCCACACAGGAGAAAAACTCATTTTAATTCAAGTTGGGGGGAGGGAGAGGGAAGGGGCACCAGGGATTAGGAAGGGGACTGGTGGGCTCCCAGCTAATGGGCACAATGTAAGGGCACAGGGCGCCCCTCCTCGGGGGGGAACCACTATAACAGGGGCCTTAAAACAAATGCAGACATTGTACCTTAATCATCTGTGCCCTCACATTAACCTGAAATTTAGAAAAAGAAAAAAAAAAAGGACATACACAAGCCACGAGCTCACATCTCAGGCATCTGAGTCAAGAGATCTCAGGCATCTCTTCTTCCAATCAGAAGCAAATAAAGACGTTATTTCTAAGTGTAACTGAGCAAGGGCTTCAGGTATGAAGAAAGGGGTGGACCAAAGGCACAAACCCCATCACTGTCCCCCACGTCCACTTGGAGAAGGCGCCTGCTGGCACCACTGGGAGCCCCGGAGCCCGGTGCTGCCACCCGGCATCCAGGCTGACTTTAAACAATACAGTTTACTGTCGGGACCCAGACAAGGGCCTACGCTCTTGAATGCAGAGCTGTCCAGAAGCCGCCCCTTTGAGAGATCCTGTAGGAGAGTCTCCTCAGGCCAACTGTACGACAACGCCCCAGTATGACTGGTTGGAGAGGAAGCTGCAACCACTGGAGTCAGACTAAACAAAAGAATTCCGGAAAGCGTTCAGCTCGCCTGTGCTCCTGCTTTGCTGGTGCCCAGGTCCAGCAGGACAGAGGGTGACAGTCTCTGCTGGAGGCTCCTGCTTTGTGGGACAGCAGGGTGACAGTCTCTGCTGGTTGCCGCCTCACCTGAGGTGGGTGCAGGTCCAGCCTCCCTGGGGAACCCTCCTCTGCTCAGCATCATCTGCTCCAAATCCTTCCCCTCCAGGAGTCTGCTGGGTTGATGCCCTCTGTCCACTTTGGGGTCCTAAGATGCCATCTCGGCAGGCTATTTGGTGTTTTCTTGAAGTTACACAACTAAACGGGAATTACCTCCAAAGGAGCCTGTGATGCAGCACATGTGCTTTCTGGAGGCTGAGAGAGGGCCAAGTGAGCACATGGCCTGATTCTGCGCATTTGGTCGTTCAACTGCCTCTGGGCAGCACCAGGGTCCGGCCAGGAAGGGAAGAATTGAGCTATAGCTTTTCAGACCCCCGGGAACCTGCCAGGCCACCTGATACCCGGGGGTGTTGAAAAGGAGAGAAGGCCCAACAGGGGCCAAGAGACTCCGACTCCCCGAGGAGCCTGTTAAGAACGGAATGCGGGGCGCCCCTCTCTTAGGAATTCTTGGTCCCCCAGAAACGTTTGATAATATCTGGAGACATTTTTGATTGCCACAGCCTGGGAAGTGCTACTGGTGTTTAGTGGGCAGGGGGAGGCCAGGGGAGCACAGGAAAAGCACTCACAAAGAGTCCTCTGGTCCAGCGTTGAGAGCGCCAGGCGACTGCTCCATGGGCCAGACGGCTGCTAAGCACCTGTTCTCACAAGCTCCTCAGGTCATTCCAATGCACGATAAGGTTGAAGAACCTCTGCCCTGGGCAGGCACAGTGGTTCGCACCTATCCCAGCACTTTGGGAGCCCAGGGTGGGAGGACCGCATGAGGCCAGGAGGAGTTCAAGACCACCCTGGAAAACAAAGATCCTGTATCTACAAAAAGTTGAAAAATCAGCCAGGAGGGGCGGTGCCTGTGGCTCAGTGGGTAGGGCGCCGGCACCATATACCTTGGGTGTTATGTTCGAACCCGGCTCTGGCCAAACTGCAACAAAAAATAGCCGGGCATTGTGGCAGTGCCTGTAGTCCCAGCCACTTGGGAGGCTGAGGCAAGAGAATCGCTTAAGCCCAAGCGTTTGAGGTTGTTGTGAGCTGTGATACCATGGCACTGTACCGAGGGTGACAAAGTGAGACTCTGTCTCTAAAAAAAAAAATCATCCAGGCACTGTGGTGTGAACCTGCTGTTCAGCTACTCAGCACGCTGAGGCAGGAGGATTGCTTGAGCCCAGGGTTTGACGGTCTACAGTGAGCTACGATTGCACCATTGCAGTCCAGCCTAGATGATGACAGGGCAGGATCCCGTCTCTAAGAACCTCTACCCAGGATGCCTTGACAGCCAGCTGCCACATCAGGCTGCTGAGGCAGAGGTGGACGCACCACGAGCATTAGCGCTGAAGACAGTCATGGCCAACTTCACAGTCTTATCCCCCGTAAGACCCACAAGACTTGTAACAGGACCTGTTAGAACGGCACTGTGCGTGGGAGCAAGCACAGGGCCAGTTACCCCAAGCAGAAGCCAGGGAGGCTGCACAAATGAGACTCAGAAACGCCACCTCACCGCTAATCACCCACCACCGCCTTCACAGCCAGGTCAACACGGCTCTTAAGGAGTGTTTGGGGTCCTTTTTACAAGTGGACTGCGCTCCTGGGGAGGGTCCCTTGAGCGTTATAAGTTGATAAAGAGGAGAAGAGCAGTTAATTTTAGGTGGGGGCATTTTGGACACTTGGTGGGCAAGAGAACCTATTTGTCTTTGAGGAAAGGTGTGAAAAAGTTCGAGAGAAACATCTCAACTATCTTCCACACTCAAGAGCCAATGCTTTGTGTCCTTTTCATCTCTCTACTTACCGGCCATCCACTTTGGCGAGGCTGCTGTGTCTGGGGACCTTGGTGTCCTGGGCTATAATAACATTTGACCTGACTCACTGCCTTGTGTGGATAAAGTTTGGGTAACTGAGAGAATGTTTGAGAAAGGGCCTTGTAAATAATTATAACAGAAAGAAATGATTGCTTGTAGGTAGAAAGAAATTAGTGGCAGTGATCTGTTAAGATGAAAATGTTTTTCTGTAAGTCATGAAGTTGTTGGAAGGAGCTTGCCATTTTCTAGAAGTATTTATGAATCTTCATGGCTGTGGAAATCAGGAGAGAAACAGAAGCAGTCTTTTCTTTTACATTAAAGATTTAGATCTTTTTTTAAAAAAGGAACCAAGGATATATGAAAGTTGTATGAGACCTGACAATGTTACTGATTCCATTACAAACTAAGCGTATTTAATTAGGTTACGTAGACCCCATAGACAACTGAGACCAGGCTTGGTTGCTTTAGGCATGGCTCTTGCTCTTTTTGCAAATTTTATTTTTGCAAACATTATTATTAATATTTCCATGACACGAAACCTAAATCTTGATGTCACAAGTGAAATATCCCCTCTCCACCAAAAATAGCAAACTTTATATTACTCTGCTTAGCTATAAGGTCACATAAGAAATCAATTCAGTGAAACAAATTGGCTCATTACGTTGTAATGAAATTGAACAACATTATTTTCATTAGATTTTATCACTCTAGCCTGTTAATGAACACTTAACAACGCTGCACTAATGTTCTCAGATGTAAACATTACTATTGATTATAAAAACCACTGCAGTGGTTGATACATATTGGAATAAGATGTGGAAAGATGAGAGGCAGGAAAACAGTTGGGTTTCTTGGCTCAGTGGTCAGCCCGTGGCGTACGTACGTCAGGACTCCATAGTCCATCGTATCCTTTGGACTTCTCCCTTGGCTCCTCTGCCAGCTCTCAGGAATCCACTGCACAGCTCACGAGCACGTGGGACTCTCACTAACGCTCCTTCTGCCTTTGGTAAAACACCTGGTAACTGTTGACAGAAGTACCACCACCCTCATTTATAGATGAAGCTCAGATACCAAGTAAGTATTAGACTGAGCCAAGGTCAGTACTTCTGAAAGGTCTTTAGGGACCCTGACCCCAAGCCCATCCATGTGTTTTCATTGTTTTATTCCTTATTCTAAATAACTAGCATGGTTTTCCTTACTTAACAGGAAGAAATGGGACAGTAACTAAGGCCATTTCTACAGAAACACAAAGCCCCCACCTATGAAATCACCTTCTGTATCCTCCAGTGCAAGTCAAACAGCCTCTCAATGGGATCTCCTGGAAAACAGTTTCCGGTTTCCTCCTGTGCCTGAAGCTTCCCATCGCCCAGTGCAGACAGACAGATCCTTACTAATGCCTCCTTCAGCAGGTGACTCCTGACACAGAGGCTGCAGCCACTGAAGCCGTCCCCAGAGGAACTCTTACGAAAATGGCCCTCAGTGGAATATCAAGAAATGTATCTAGGAATGGTGCCTAGACCACCAGCTCCTGACCTAAAAAGGTTTCCTCTTCCTCCCACACCCTTGTCCTAGGACACGATATGTTCCACAAAAATGTGTTTGACAGTCCTGACTTACCAACTCTGGATTAGATCTCAAGGCCTCTGCGTTCCTGTCTGGGGCTTCCATTCCCACATCACTTCTTTATAAAGAGTTCTGCAGATACCAGGGTGACACAGCTTCCTCCAATAAATGCTCTAAATGCCTCTTGAGACTTTTATTACACTGAGGAAGTACAAAACGTTCATAACAAAACACTCCTTTGTTTTCCTATAATTAGTTCCTCCTCTAAATTCTAGGCCTAATGATGCAGTGACTTGGTTAAACAACAACAACACAAAAGGTGTCCTCATACCATACCACCTGCCCCTATCAGACAGTGATAGAAATATCAACATCAATAGGGACTTTCTGCTCCCACTCAGGATCTTCATTTTCTCTGTTGGTAGCAAAATCCAAATATCTCTGACATGGTGTGAACACGACCTTTTCTGATCCCTTAGGGAAATCTACCTTTTTGTTTATGGCTTTATTTATAACTTGAGCCATTTGGCATGTCATTAGGTGAAAAGAATGGCCTCTAGGTCTCTCTTCTTTGCCTTTTAGGGTGGTAGTAGGGGATTATGTACTGATTTTCCCAAAATTGATTTGCCTTAGCACATACGATAAAAGGGAATGTATTAATTAAAAGGGCGGACAGTGGCACTTTTTATAGAGTCAAATGACCAGCAAATTATAAAGGAATTATGAGCATGCCCATAAATGCTTTGAGATGATAAACAATACCCTTAAAGTCCTGAGTGACAACAGCCTTGGGCCCACCCTTTGTTAATTGAATCTTTTGTTTGAGGACCAAGTTCTGCGTCTAGCTTTGCTCATGGGTGGAGAGGGAGGGAAACTAGAGTGGTTCTATCCACAGGCATCCAGATGCAGGTTCTTTGGAAAACAGATTAGCTTTATTTCTGTTACAGCAACACACACACAGATAGGTTGTCGCAAGGATCAAGAAGTGGTCACTTTTGTGTTCTAGTATTCCCTCACTCTTCCCATTTCTCCATTGACTCTAGCCCTGCTCTGTACCAACACAGGGCTCTCTGTGCCAAACCGTGAGCCCCTCCGTGTGCCAGGAGCCCCAGGAGGACAGCCCTGGGCTCCTTGCTTCGCACTTCCTCCCTATTTGTCACTAGCCTGCACCCCAAGTTCTGCAGGAGCCAACCCAAACTATACCCTGTAACACAGCCAAGGAAGAGGAAGTCTTTGTCACTCATAGCTGTCAGTGAGTGTCACTCCTTTTCCTCATAAAATACACAGCCTGGTCCATTCAGTTCCTTCTTTTTCAGGAGATGGTGTGAGGGGGCCAGTGAGCTGAGCGAGCTGTGCCTGTCCCCCACCCTCATGGAAGACGATGTATCCTAAGGCCAGGGGCCCTTGGCTACTGTGGTATTTTCTTCTCTAATTTTCCTTATTCTGAATATGAAATATTTGGGAACATAAAGTATGTAAAAATATTTGCACAGCATGTGGTTTTAATCTGCTATTAGCTAAAAGCAAATATCTTATAAAAAGAAAAAAAAATCTCCAAAATGCCACCAAAACCCGCTCCCAAGCACAGAATCCAGAACCCAGAGAAAGGGAGCATGTGTAAGACACACGGCCCAAAGGGTGGGCATCTGGATCGTTCCCAGACATGGCTCCACAGGGTCGGTTTTATCTGCACCCTTTTCCACTGGACCAGTCATAAAACCACTGTATTGAGAGGGACCCTCTTATTCAAGCCTAAAAGGCCAGACAAGCAGCATCAGGATCTTTTGCTGCCTGCAACAGCTTTCCTTGTAAGGTTCGGTAGTATTTGGAGCTCCAGTGAACTGCAGGGCAATGCAGGGAGGAGGCAGGAGATGGGGGCTCCTGCTTGTTTTTCAGGTAAACCAAGGGATCGTCTCTGAAAAGCCACTCAGTGGTACTTCTGGTACAATTCAGCTGAGTAGGCCCTCAATTTTGGAAAACTTGGGAGTCAATCCACTTGTGTCTTATGTCTTAAGCCCGTGTCCTGGCATGTGTTTAATGAAAGCTCTTCCCCGTGCAGCCTGGGTTTCCCTTGATTCATCTGTGACTCACAGGCTGTGACTGATGGGTCCTTCAACCTCACAGGTGTTCAGCTCACTGGGGACACCACATAAAAAGTGTCTGGTCTCAATGTTCTCATGGCCTGGAAAGGCTGAACGTGAACACATTGCAACAAGAGTCCTTTGGGGGAAGAGGAGAAAACAAAGTTAACCGAAGACCTTCAACAGGGACAATGTGTTCTGCCACTTCTGGAAGTGACCAGAGGGGGAAAGCCAGGCAGCCGGTGAGCTCCCAGGGACAGGCTCACATGCCAGGTGGCCAGTGAGCTCCGGCAGGGACAGGCTCACAAGCCAAGTCCAGGAGATCCGACAGGCTGAAGGGGATCTAGTCCAGAGGGCGAAATCAACTTGATCCCACTGCAAGTGAAGTCAATTCCAAGGGTTGACTATGTTTTAAAGATTTTGGTTTTGATTTTTTCACTTGAAGTTTCACTTGAACTCCCGATGAAAATTGTTAATCACCCCATGACATCAAAGGAGCTCAAGGGGCCTTACAGTAGCCACACCAGTCAAAGGCCTCCTCTGCCACCAAACACGGCACGAGGGCCCCAGCCAACTGGGGCTGCATGGTGCTCAAGCCAGGGTAGAGGAACACCCATGTGTCTCCTTCCCAGAAGACCCCCAGCACCATGTCTTGCCCTCTGGTGCTCTAATCAGGCAGGATCTTGAGAAACGGGGAAGTTATTTTACTCTCTTTCTCTAAAAGGAATAGTAGGCATATAGACAGTTGCTACTGAGCCATAGCTGGGCTGATAAAATGCTCAGATGTTCCCTAGTTTCTCCTTTTCACGTGACTTGTTTATGTGTAAGACTTTTAGGACTTTAGAAAGATTTTAGAACTTTGAAATTTCTCCTCTGATAACATGAGCACATGATTCATAAGAATATTATGAATATCATTTACAGACAAAGATTGAGTTCTAACTTGTTAAATCCCTGCTCTAATGTCTTTAAAGTGTGTGTATACATTAGTCTAAGTACCAAGACTGCTGTTACCTAAAACCCTCACTATCAAAGATGTTGCTTACTGCGGATATGTTCAGAAGACCAGGACAATAGTTTCTTGTAAGCTACAGGGGAGTCCACCACCTCCAGGCTGCTCCCTCTTTGTAATCAGTTGCAATTAGAAGTTAATTTCTGCTGCCCTTGCATGGGGCATCCATGGCAAAAGATGACTTGGCCATGTGGTTATCAGAACGGGAAATTTAATCTTTTCAGTTGTTCCAGTGCTTTTTGTTGAGGTTAATCAATCCAAATCTACTGTATCTGAATAAAATAAAATAGCATAGCAACTACATAATTCTTGCTAACAACTCCAAATGACAATGAGGCTTCACCTAAGTGTGTTCCAAATCAACCCCAAAGCCAAGTGCCATGCCACCTTGTAAAAAAGCTTGTTAAAAATAAGGGTCATTGCACCATAAACAGAGCTTTCTTTTGGTACAGAGTGGTTACAAATGTAAGTGTCCTCACTTATTGGGGTCAAACATTTGTCTTTAGTGAAATAAGGGCCTGGAATTAAATTCTAAGAATAAATGGCAGGAATGTACTCTATGATTTCAGCATTCTCCAGTGGATGGGTGGAGGTATAAAGTGAGTTAGGATATCATTAGCAGCTGAATAGATGCCAGCAAAATGCTCTGCCAAATTATCTTGACTTGGCAAGGTCATGTCAAAAAGAGGTTAGGTCAAAAAAACTTACTTCTCTAAGGAAAAGTGTGAATAACTAGTGCCAAACTATTCGTATAGTGGAAAGTTCAATGCTTTTGGAAGATGAGAAACTTGGTAGTTTCTAAAAAGCTGATCTGGTCAGCAAATTCCATTGCTATTTGTTCTGAAAGACATTTGTAATGCATGATTCTTTTATTCTAGTTTCTAACCACATATTTATGACAAATGGAAAAATTTATGACTATTCAGTCATATGTCAGAATTTCTTAGGATCACTGGTCAGTTCTGTATACTTGAGACAAGAATAATGAGTGGACAAGACAATGGACTGTGTCAATTAAGCTCAGCAGAGGAAAGTACACATGAGTTGAAACAGACTTTACACTTAGCAATCACGTTAAATTCTGTAAGCTCATCCTGAGTTGCAAAAAAATAGGCCCAGAAGCTTGACAGAACACAGATCTACAAGTAGAAGGGGCAAATACTATCATAGTGAAATGAAAATGCTGAAACCCTGCACTGCTAAACTCTTCTAAAAAAGTGTAGAAAAAGAAAACTTGGAGAATTATAAACTTACAGATAAGTTTGGACAAAAAACAGGTAGAAGAATATCTGGCAAACAGAACATGCATAAATCAGCTGCTCTGGAGGACACGTGGCTCTGGGGAATAAAAGAATTTGACTAATGTGCTTACTGAACAATAGTGCAGTAAAAATGAATAATTATTTCTGAAAAATTACTCTGCACACAGGGGGATGTCAGAAGATTGGAAAAAGACCAGCAACATGTGATAGTGATGTAGAAAGAAAATAGAAAAGGGTAGTGAAAATTAGTCTATGATATATGCAATTTTTGGCTTAAAAAAAACGAGAAATACTAGGGAAATTGAGGGCTCAGCAAACCAGGGATAAATAAAAAACAATTTGCATTTAAATGACCACAAACAAGCTGATGAGTTTATCCTGAAGACAGCAATACCCTTCTTATCATGGTTAAGCATATAGGGATCGGGTTGGGGGAGGGTTTTGCTGAGCACACAGTGTCTTGGGAATAATTTCATTGTCCTTATGTAGCCCAAAGATTCAAAGCAGGGCTGAGAGTGGTTAGAAATCACAAACAAAAGTGGTATTAAGCCCAGTTGTGGGAAGGTGTTTCAGAAGTGTCCTAACAATCTGCCATCACATTGATCTGAATCAACACCCTGATGGATGATGTAGGAGCAAGTGTCACAAGATTTATGGATGACACTCAGGTGGGGGATGCTGCAGAAGACACGAGCCAGGAGGAGGAGGGGAAAAAAATAAATAAATTGGGTTAGACGCAGACACCTTCCATGAGAGAGAATTCACTGAACAAGTGAGATAAGTCCAGAAGGGGACACGATTTGGGGGTGAGAAAATGAGACCTGAGTTTACTGAGCTAGAGTGGGGGGTGGGCTGAGAAGAGAAGCTGTGGGCTTTGGTGATTCCACTGAAATCTATATTCAGAGCACATGGCCTGACCCAGAGTGATGTCTAACCAGGCAAAACCCCTCTCCCACCCTCCTTCAGGAATAATCGAGCAAAGGGGAAAGGCAGGCGGAAATGGCAGGATGAACGGTTCACGAGCTGCCTGGTGCCAATCCCATGGTCCCGCGCTGAGTGGCTTGTTCCCAACTCAGACTGGCCTGTCTGTCCTGCCTGCAGGCTCATCCTGACTCAGCTGTCCTAACGGTTCTGCCCCTCGCTTCCTCTGGTCTCTGCTCCATGCCACTTTCTCCGCAAGGCCGTCTTCTACCAACCTTTCCTTACCCTGCTGTACTGATCTCAGGCCACGTGTTTCCATTGGATGTGCCACCTGTTGGCCTCTTCACTTTTCCCTGGAACATAAGTTTACTGCAGAATCTCCAGAACTTAGAGCATGCCTGAAATTTCATAGACATTTGACAGGTATTTGTTATTAAGTTATAGTCTTCCAAGGTGTGAATGCTTTGTTTATACTATCTAAGTGTAAACTAATTCATCGACCAGGAGGTTGCTGATTTTGGGAAGCGGATCACACTTATACACCAAAACACTGGACAGAGGAGAACAACTCTCAGCAAGTGGGAAACGTCTGGCTGGGTTTTTTTCAGAACATTAATTTAATTTCACTGGACAAGGCAAGTCTGTTTCTATAAAGCTCTGTTTTTATTAACAGAGATTCCCTGCCTTTGCTAAATGGTAAACAAATGTTAAGTCAAGAATTTGAAGGGGGGCTCGGCATGGTGGCTCATGTCTGTAATCTCAACTCTCTAGGAAGCTGAGGAGGGTGGATCGCTTGAGCTTAGGAATTTGAGACCAGCCTGAGCAAGAGTGAGACCCCATCTCTACTAAAAATAGAAAAACTGGTTGGGTATGGTGGCAGACACCTATAGTCCCAGCTACTCAGGAGGCTGAGGCAGGAGGATCTCTTGAACCCAAGAGTTTGAGGTTGCTGAGAGCTGTGACGACACCATAGCACTGCACCCAGGGCGACTGAGTGAGACTGCCTCCAAAACAACAACAGAAACAATGAGATTGGCCACATTTGACCACTATTGTGGTTATTTTGTAAAGGAGGAAAATGCCTGAGTTATAGAGAACACTTTTTCTTACTGTCCTTCACCTCCCCTGTCGAATTTTTGAGCCCCATACATAATCCTGTCATCTTTTAATTCTCTAATGCAGACTGTGTGTGTTGGGGGCTTTTTATAGAAATCAGCCCCTCCTGGGTTTAGAAAATCTTCTGTGATATTCAAGGGATTGCAATTTCCTGAGGTGGCTGAGCTGCTGTCCTCAGTGGAGCCCAAGGAGGCCAAGAGATGGGGCCTCGTACGGGGCACGCACACGGAACCTGATTTAGTCTTCACCACACCTCACGAGGCTGATGCAATGACTAGCAGAACCCAGAGAAGTTAAGACATTTGCCCAAGACATACACCCAGCATATGGCAGAGCCACCGGCGCGCGTGAGTCCACCACACTTGTGATGGTGACTAACTGGACCTGCACATCCCGAGGACACCTTAACCTGTGAAGTGTCTGTGTCACAGGAGAGGAAGGACTTTATACTTTTGATGGTGCCCAGATGCTTTTTCTATAAAAACTGCAGTGGCATGTAAGAGGGAAGGGTTATTCCAGATGCATTCGCAACAGGATCTCTTTGATCATTGAATCTATCGCCAATTAGCTCATGAAGTCAAAAACGTTCTTGGCTGACCACTTTAAAGAGCGACTTTGAGACCACTGGCAGTCTTTCCTCTCATGCCCACTTCGGTGGAAAAATAACTGTGCAAAGAAAGCTTCGTCTTCAGCATCATTTTAGCTGGCCAGAGAAGCTATGCAAATATTCTACCCAGAAAAGCATAATCTATAAAGCAATTACTCTTCTGGTTCAGAATTGATCTCAGCTCCCCAACCTGTGCCAGTGAATTATAAAGACCAGGAACAAGCGGAACACACCCGAGAAAGTCGGTCTCCATGGCAACAAGAGGGCGTGGTAGGGGTGGGGATAATCCCAGTGCTAGAATCAGGAGCTGTGATCCAGGCTGGCTGAAGTGACTACTAGGGGAGTTTCTTTAACCTCATCAAATCTTGGCATTTCTCATCCATGTGGTTTGTACAAGAGCACTTCTATCTCATAGCCATAACTAATGTTTATAGTACACTTAGAATGTTCCAGGTGTCTAAGTGCTTTCTACGTATCATCTTTCATTCTCATCCCCAAGAGGCAGGTGCTATTAAGTGCTCTGATTTAAGGATGAGAAATTGAAACGTAGCTGAGGTGAAGGAATTAATCTATCCAAGGTTACACAACCAGTCCGTGATGCACCGGGACCTAAACTCTGATCTGAGTGACTTCAGAGGCCACGTTTTCCATCAGTACAATCTAAAGCTTGTGACCGTTTCATGAGGGAACTCTGCCTTGTTTCCTGGCTAAAAAGGGAACCCCAAAGGGGTTTTGTACATGAAACCCTTGGAATTAGAGAAAAGCCCTTGGAATGCCACATCCCCATATAAAGCTTTATTACTGTCAAATGGCCCCAGGGTGCATTTGTATAAAACTGGTCAAAGACATCAATACCCTTCTCTGATCACAGCCAGGCGGACACTCAGGCCCTGATGGGTCACCTGAACGGTCACTCGTCTCACTTTGTCACACCTATGTTTGTGTCTTTGCTTGGCATAAAGCTGGTGGTTTGAACAATTAGCTCTAATTTTATTGTTTCCCAAGGACACATTTCATAAAAATAATGAATGCGTTATCATTGTTTCCCCCCTAAAATGACTCGTTCAAGGACACACACCTTGGCACTGGTAGGGGCTGAGTCATTGGGTAAATCATTATGCCTCAGTTCCTTCATATCAGCCTCTAATGGGTGGCTGGACTGGTCTCCTGAGACTCCAAAGCACAAGGGTTCCCAGGCCAGAGACTCCCTCAGTGGGGCTGCACGCTGGCTCGGTCTTCCTCTCCAAACGTGGAGGGGGTGGAGGAAGGTGGAGAAAGATGGAAAGAGGAAGCTCGGAAGTGCAGCGGGAGGCAAAACAGAGAGGAGGAGTAAGGGCTCCGGGGAGGGAGCCGGGCAGAGCGGAGAGAGGCAGGTGTGTCAGGAGAGACCGGCCCACTGCCCACACCTGCCCCAGGACATGGCGGGAGAGATGGGCCCACTGTCCACACCCTCCCCAGGACATGGTGGGAGAGACAGGCGCACTGTCCACACCAGCCCCAGGCCATGGCGGGAGAGACCTGCCCACTGCCCACACCCGCCCCAGGCCATGGCGGGAGAGACCTGCCCACTGTCCACACCCGCCCCAGGCCATGGTGGGAGAGACCTGCCCACTGCCCACACCCGCCCCAGGCCATGGCGGAAGAGACCTGCCCACTGTCCACACCCACCCCAGGCCAGGCTCCCCCTCCTCGCTCAGGTAAGTCACTTGCTGCCTCCTCTGTGGTTCCAGCACTTCCACTTTTCTGCTCTCGGTCCTCTTAGGCTCACTGTGGATGAAGTTTAGTTACTACCCAATTATACCAAAGCAAAGACTCCATCTTTTGCAATACACCATTATTTTACAGATCACCAAGAAAGAAAAGCACTGCCAACCGTCTCTGCGTGGTGTCACCAATTTGAAGATATAGCCAGCTTTCAGAGACACTGAAAAGGATGTCATGTTCTCATAACTCCCATTATTGATGATAATGAAATCCAGACAAGGGTTCAGGGTTTCTGTGTACAGGAACTGTATCACAGGCTTTCCACAATCTTATTTAATACTCACAACCACCTGTGAGGCAGGTAGTATTATTCTCATTTACAGGTGAGAAAAACTCAGAGAGGTTCAGTCAGTGCCCAAGGTTGCCCAGCAGACAGAGACTGTACAGAAACCGAGATCGGACTGACTCTGGACTATGTACCTTAATTTATTTCTAGAAACAGGGGCTTGCTGTTGCCCAGTCTGGAGTGCAGTGGCACAATTATAGTTCCCCAAACCCTCAAACTCCTGGGCTCGAGTGAGCCCCTTGCCCCAGCCTCCTAAGGTGCTAGGACTACAAATGTACACCACCACGCTTGGCTACTTTTTAATTTGGGGGAGAGATGGGGTCTGCTAGGTTGCCTAGGCTGGTCTCGAACTCCTGGACTTCTCCTGCCTCAGCCTCCCAAAGTGTCACCGTGCCAAGTCACATGTGCCTTTAATCACCATGTCATCTCACCCCAGCAGAGCTTGATTATGGTTCTCAGGGTGACAAGTAAACTTACTCACGTCTTCGGGTCCTGGCTTCTCCCTCTCTTACGGTTCTGGGTAGAGCTGTTAACAAAGGCAGAGAGGGGAAGGGCCGTGGGGCGATCAAGAAGGTTGTCTTAGCTCCAGGTAGGCAAGAGTTAGACATGCGAGGAGCAGGCATAGAAAGCACCAGAATTCTCAGAACTGGTCCTATAGGGAGTAAAAGAGAATCAGAAAGGGGGGATGGAAGGGAGGAGGGGAGGAAAGAGGAAGGAGGAGGGGAGGGAGAAGCAGGTGGCTGGAGCTCGGGAAGGCAGGGTGACGATTACAGTTCCAGGATCCTGCCATGCCCACGGCCCTTCCAAGAACCCGAGAGAGGACCTACCAGTGGTGGAATCACAATTCTATCATCTTTTCTTAAGAAAGAAGACTCAGCAAATCCTAAGCATTCCGGGTTTGGCAAAGCTGGATCCTCCCCAGGCCCATCTTTGTGTCAACATGAGCACGTTGGGTAGCCGGGCTCTGGGCAGAGCCAGGAGGGAGTGGGGGACCCATGGGGACGTGGAAGAAGAAACGATGGCAGGACGGGAATACGAGTAAGAGAGAATGATGTGTGCTCATTGCCCACGAGTTGTTTGACCCACCAAAGTGTGCCATTTCCTGCAGAAAATTGCCAGTGAGCAATTTTCCTCTGTTACCTGGAAGAGGTTGTGTCCTGACACCCCTGAGTCCTGCCAGCCTGTTCCTCACACAGTGGTCTCCAAAGAGCCGAGCATGGGGAATGTGGCGAGACTCTGATAGAACTGTTAGGGGTAATTTTTTTCTTTTCCTTTAAAAATGTTTTGTGGCTACCCTATAACGTACATAAATATGTGCATTATGGGTACACGTGTCTACAATTAATAGACAATTATATGCATGGCAGGCAATGGGAAAACTTCTTTATTGATAATAGGTTGCGATCAAATAAGATGGGACGTTATCATCCTGGGAGAAGATCCTTTTCCATCTCAGTTGCCCCTGAAAGCTTCTGGGCCACAAGGTCGTCACAAATGCTCATCTCCGGTAAAACTGCAGTTAAATTCGTAACGACTTCAATGCTTATATTTTATATCCTTTTATCTTTACATTTCTCTCAACTTGGATAGGAAATTTAAATCATTATTATTATTTTTTTTTCCAGTTACTATCACAGTATTTGGAATTTGCCAAAGCTCTATTCCTCAAAATGTACTTCAACAGCTCCTTTGTATTAGTGGAGGAGGAAGAAGAGGAAGGAGAGACGGCAATCTGTAAATCTTCCTTAGCTCATGATTCAGACAAACTGAATCCTTTATACTAAGGAATTATGGCTACTCATTTTTGGTGGGATATTAGCGTGGTCGTCACATCTCTTAAGAATCTATCCTTCAGAGATAAACGCTCAACTGTTTGCGCATGAGATGATAGGACATGAGATTTGCTTCAAAACAATTCAAAAAGATACAGAAGAAACAAGATTGTCCATGAATTTGTAATTGCTAAAGGTGAGTATAAGATACATGGAAATTTATTGTACTCTTCTACTTTTGTACCGTTTGGAATTTTCCATTCTAACAAGTTAGAATGGAGAAATTAACCAAACAAGAAGTAGCAGATTTTTAAGGAAATCTCACTCTGCTTGTTAGGCAGCTGATGCAGTCATATGACTAGAAAGGCACACACAATTTGCTAAGCATCAAAGCAGGAACTTGAAACTCCTTGCTGGGTTTTGCGAGGGTGGCAGTCCTCCTAGGAAGAAGAACATTTGTGAGCAGAAAGTGAACAGTTTGGAGCTGCTTTACTGCTGGCAAAAAAGAACTTGCTAAATTTCAAGGAGAAAAAAAAAAAAAAAAGACCATGAAACAGGATCACCATGCTCTTTGGACATCAAAGAATCATTACAAAGCAACATTTTCATGAGTTCAGCGTAAATGAATCAGGAACATGCAGCTCCAATTTCCTTCAAAATGCACAAGTCTAAAATTCAAGGAAAATTGCCCTGTTAAACATGTGCTCAACTGAAATGCTTTAAGAGTCACTGTACCAAAATGGGCCTTGGCTTTTGCCCCTGAGACTGGATCTTGTTCTGTTAGAATGCGATTTCTCTACGTCACTCCATTTCCTCTGTAAACTCTACTTCCTTCCTTTCAGGTCCTAATCCAAACTCGACTTCAAATGCTCAAAACATAGGACAAGAAAATCCAGACATTAGCGGTCCTTCTTCTTCCTTTCAAAGTTGACAAGAAAGAAACAAATTCTTGGAGACTCTACTTGGAAAACCTTCACTGGCAAATCTATAAAGCACATCATGTTGGTTTGAACTTAGGAAGAGCTGGGATTAGTTCACATGGTGAAAATGAAGTGAGGAGGATGCTGGGGTTATCCACCGTGTTCCTCTCCCCCGAGAAAGAATCCAACTGCAGTAACGTCCACCTTCCTACTGGTCCTCCATCAGCACAAACCTTGTAACGCATTGACTGCCATACTAAAAAAAATTTTCCCCTGGGGCCCACATGGCTCCCAAGGTACCCAAGGAAAAGAGATGTGTGAATTATATATGCTTTATGAAGCTCTGGGGTCAAAAACTCATGTGAGTTAAATACAACTCACAGGGTAGTTAATGTGCTAAAAAATAAGTTTTCCCAGATCATATGGTTCTCGGCCAAATCTGGCTGAAGTCGGCAGAGAGAAAAGGAGCTGCTAAAGGTAGTGTGGCCACACAGCCTTGACCTAGAGAAGGCCAGACCAGGGCCTGACATGAGAAAACTAACGCAAGGCATCTCCTCACCTGCAATCCCGCAGTGCCCAACTAGGTTTGGTCTAAGACTTTCTCTGGCTGGTGAGCCCCGAAGTGAATGTTTTCTTGCAGAATTCAGTGCAGTTTGTCATAGGTATGTTTTGTGGGTTGGTTTAAGTAAGTTCTCACAGAAGGGTCTTGGGGTGCCCCATGGCTGACTCCTGGGGCCTACCCCAGTTCAGAGGAAGGGCACGCAGGGCCGCCCACAGCTGCCGCTACTCTTGGCAGTTTCCGGGAGACCTGCTCCTCCCATAGCCCTAAATGATTCAAGTTACAAAATTGGAATAACTCATTTTACTCTCATGAGCACAAAACTCCAAGGGAATAAACCACCCCCACTTACAGCTACTATCTCTACCGGGGTAGCAATTCTGGCACGAACATTGTTCACAGTGGTTCTACTTACAAATAAAAAGTATTTATCTGACTCTAAGTTAGAAAGAGCTTGGCATTTCCTGACTTCCTGAGAAGTCACACAGCTGCTAGTACTAGTTTCTAGGACTTGTCACCTTCCAGGGACCAGGCCTAGCTGCCTTGTTGATAATTGTGTCCCTAAAGTGAAAGACAGTTATTTACTTTGAAAAGCAAGATCCCAACTAGCTGTGCACCCCCGCAAAGCTCGGACTTCATGAGGTCATGCCATCCATCAGAATAAGACACAGAGGGGAGGATTTTTCAGTGATGAGAGGAGCTGGATGTTTCAAAGGTGGAGGAAAGATGATAAAACTTTATTTTTCTGTAAATAGCTCAAGAGTTTGGTGTGTGGAGAATAAAATACATCTCCAGTTCTAGCACCATCCCACTAAACTCTTTTCTTCTAAGATTTTTGCTAAATTAAATATTTCAAGAAACATTACAAAAGCCACAGGCAATCACTGACCAGGGCGATGGCAGTCTGAGTAATTCAAGTTCATGCTATGCCCTTAAGCATCTGAGATGAGGCTAGCTGTGTCCTTACGAACAAGGTCAACAGTCCCTTGCACAGAAACTAGACCAGGTCTTTTTTATCACAGCCGCAACACTGAAGAACCATGAGCCAAGTTCACTTAATTGAGTTCTGATTAATTCTCCATTGAACTGTGCAGAAGCTGGGCGCAGAGACATCAGCACATCTGCAGCTCTCCAAAGAACTGGCTGGGAGAGGAAACAGATGAGTTCCCGGCCGGGCGAGGTGGCTCACGTGTGTAATTCTAGCACTCTGGGAGGCTGAGACGGGCCGATTACCTGAGCTCAGGAGTTCGAGACCAGCCAGCTCCAAAAAAATAGCTGGGTGTTGTGGTGGTTGCCTGTAGTCTCAGCTACTAAGGAGGCAAGAGGATCGCTCAAGCCCAAAGTGTGAGGTTGCTGTGGGCTGTGATGCCACGGCACTCTACTGAGGGTGACAAAATAAGTCTGTCTCCAAAAAAAAAGGAAAGAAAGTTCCTGAGAATTCCCAGAGCTGAGGGGACACGGAGAGAGGAGTGATGGTTTGCGAGAGGGGAAGCCAGGGTGAATTAACATACGGTTAGAATGAAGATTCTGTAGTACCCATAAAAACCAGCTGGGGAGCTTGTCAAGAATGAAAAGGAATGGGCCCCACCCTCAAAGACTAATCTTAAGTAGGGTTAATTCAGAACCCAAGAATCTACATCTTAAAAATACAAATGGCCTGGCACAATGGTGGCTCTAGCCTCTAATCCCAGCGCTCTAGGAGGCCAAGGTGGGAGGATCTCTTGAGCTCAGGAGTTCAAGACCAGCCTGAGCAAGAGCAAGACTCCAACTCTACTAAAAATAGAAAAACTAGCTGGGCATTGTGGTGGGCGCCTGTAGTACCAGGTACTGGGAAGGCCGAGGCAGGAGGATCACTTGAGCCTAAGAGTTTGAGGTTGCTGTGGGCTATGATGCTACAGCGCTCTATCCAGGGTGACAGAGACTCAAAGAAAAAAAAGAAAAACAAACCCAGTCCTCACCTTTGATATAGGTGGTCCTCAGAACCTAGGTTCTAAGGTCTTCCCCTACAAGTCTCCCCATGTGTATGTCGGGTGGGGGGGTGCTGTAAATAAGCCCAGAAAGCTGAGAACGCGCTTCCCATGCTTCTGCCCTGGACACTGAAAGTCAATTTTCTAGATACTCTTTCGATTTTGTGGGGGAGGAAATCAGTGTCACCTCATCCTTATGGCTTCCTGTTCGCAGACTCTGAGAGCAATTCTAGACTCCCTGCCTCCAACCTATGGACCTCAGATATTCCGGCTTAAAGCTCTGTCAAACTCACTTTCTGGGTCAAGGCAACAGGTGACAACAGACCCGTTTAAAGGAGCTGCAAATTGGCTATGCAGAAATGATTTGCTAATTGCACACAGTGTTTCTGTTTTGTATTAAATTGAATGTAAATACCATCAGGCATTATGTATATAATTAAATATATATTTATATAGATATTGTTATTATGCAGCTGGCCAGAGGCCTCACTGTTGGAGCCCGGGATGCCGAGTCAGAGCCAGGATGCTGGGTCTCCGGCCCAGCCCACTTATCTGTCTGGACACAGACCGTTGCGCCAGCTCACTTGGGGTGGGTCTCACTCAGGTTTTGGGTGCCGAAGCACCTTAGAAGTCATAGTCGATATTACTAGGAGCCGGCATCTCAGCAGCAGCCTCGACTAACTTCTCCCGAGGCTATTTATAGACGTGATCCCGTGGCTCTTTACACCACAGGTGTGGAGATTGCCAAGGAACTGTGTTCCTGTCTCGAGCTCTTTAGCGATAGACCCATGGTGTCAAATGTCTCCTTAACAAGAGCCAATATGTTCAATCCCTTCCCCAATCCCTTATCACCAAGGTATTTCTCACGGGTGCCTCCTATACCTCACCACCTCTTGTCTTACGCCCATGATTCACATTTGTAAATAATTCTTCCCTGGCTCCTGCAGGCATTGGGGTTGCAGAACTCTGGGTCACAGGCTAAATTTGAACCCATTTATATACTGGACCAGTTCCAGTGTTTCAGCTGGGCCCCAGGGCAACAAAATTTAGAACAGACTGAGAGGGTGCTGATGTCAGAGAGAAAGGGAAACCCAGGAGGGACACTGGGTCCAAAGCTCAGACAGGGCACGGAGGAGGCCTGGCACATCCTGCACACCCCCTGAGCTCTGCTCGCCCGCAGGACCCTGCTGACCAGACGAGGCTCTAGATACCACTCTGAATTATTTTTTCTCAAAGCTCTGGTGGCAACCACAGCCAGCCCCTGACCTTTTTGCCAGTGCTATTTACTCTGCCTAAAATACTTTTGCTTTCCACCCCTGATGCTGCCTAATGCTTTTCTGTCAACCTCAAGATGCAGCTCAAATCTCCAGCTGGACATTCTCCTGACCAGTTTCACCACAGTGGACAACCTCCACCTCCTCTCAACGTATTGCCTACTCTACTTTTAAAAGAACGATCCCCTTCCGCCTTGAGTCATCGCTCACATTTCCTACACGCATGGCTCTCGTCTTCTCAATCAGACTGTCAACACCGAGGGTGGGTGCCTGCCTAATCTCTTCTTGCCTGTGCTCATTAGAGAACAGCCAGTTCCTGAAATGTGTCGCCAACTCCCTGGGCAGCTCATTACCCCAGTGCACCAGGTCACAGCTGCACAGGATTCTCTCATGAAGAGAATTCTCATCTGCAGCCACCGGCCACTCCTAAGAAGGTCCCACGCAACAAACGTGGGAACGCGGTCCTGGGAATTCCCGAGCATCTTATTTTCTGGATCAGTTCACCTTTTGGAAAGAATGGCCTATTTGTATACACTCAGTTATTCAACGGAAAAGTTGCCTTCGATTCATGTTCTTGTAGAAAAGAAAATTTTTAAGCAGTATGAAGAGCCTTCCTACAATGAGGCTATAAAACTCAAAGTAACCAAATGGAAAGACTCCTCAATAGTCACTGTAGTGGTAGCCCCCACCCCAATATGTGTCCATCCAGAACCTCTGAATATGACCTTATGTGGAAAAAGGGTCTTGTAGGTCCAGTGAAGGATCTCAAGATAGGATCATCCTGGAAATCCAATGACAAGTGTCCTGATAAGAAGACAAGGAGAAAAACAGAAATAACTGGGCTGACTCTGGGGAGGTCACGTGCAGGCAGATGGAGGCAGAGGTGGAGTTGTGCAGCCACAGGGCACGGAGCACCTGCAGCCACCAGAAACTCAGAGGACGCAAGGAAGGACCCTTCCCTGCAGGCTTCACAGGGAGTGTGCCCCACCGCCCGCTGGGCTCAAGCTTCTGGACTCCAGAACTGAGAGAGAATCAGTCTGTTGCTTTAAAACACTCAGTTTGTGGTGATTTGTTATGGAAGCCCTGAGGAACCAGCAGGGCAGCTGCCAGGGACAGCGGCTCAGCACGGCGGGGGGGGGGACCATGGGGCTGGAGACACAGCGGGCTGGGAAAGGGGGAGGACCATGGGGCTGGGCAGGGGAGGACCATGGGGCTGGGCAGGGCAGGACCATGGGGCTGGCCTCAGACTTCCAACCTGAGCATCCCTCAGGAGGAAGGAAAGAGCCTTTCCACGATCTCTGCCACTGCTTGTTTACCGAGAACAGCTCCCACAGGGTCAGCATTCCCCAGAGACACTCCGGTTCAGGTTTGAGGAGACACTTTCTCTTTGTCTTTGAGCTTTCTCATCTGAGGTGGGCAGGGGTTACATTCCAATAAGGGAGAACCCCCAAATGTAGAGTCCCAAAGACAAATGATCTGCCTCAAGAACCTCGCTCTGTTTACCAAGGGGCATCTGCTGTGCTGGACAAATCGGTTACTCCAGCTAATTACTAAAGGGGCCCGGGCCAGCAGCACACAGTCGTGGGGGCATCACTGTCGATATAACCAGCCGAGCTTTTCACTCTATGAACTCCATTAATACAGAGGCCTTATTTTCATTTGCCCACTGACTCAAAGCTTACACATAAGCTGACTCTTGCTATTTCTACCTGTCTGGTTAAGTAAGGAGGAATACATTTTTGCAAACACTCTGAACACAGAGGCACCCACAGCAATGCCTTTACCTGACTGCCAGGAGCCATTCACATCAGCCTGTAATCTCCCTTCAAAGTCAGCTAACAAAAGCAGCCAGAAAATTACCACAGTAAAGGTTGGGGCCAGGAGTTATTTCCTCTCGTAAAATGGACACAGGTCACGTGGGGAGATGTCTTCATTTTTCAGACATGCATAGTGATAGACTATATTTACAGGTGAAATGTCATGATGGCTGTAATTTACTCCAGACCATTTCAGTAAAAAATGCAATATATGAAGCGAATGTGGCAAAATGTGAATTATTAAATCAAGGCTATGGAAACATGGGAGGTCACATGGTTCTTTCTGTTTCCCATAGGTTTAGCAATTATCAAAAATAAAAATAAAATGGATTTATGTTTTTTATACATCAGGTTATCGTTCCTCTTGGCAATGCCCCACGGAGGCTGTAGATCTGTGCATGCAAGATCTGTGCTCAGCCACTCTTTGGTTCTATTTATGGAAGGAAGAGAAGATACATTTATTGAGAAGCAGCAGAGTACCAAAAAAAAAAAAAAAAAAGCAGCGTTGGCACAGAAGCAAGAGGAAACATGTCTTGTTGGGAAAGACATAATCCAGAAAGATGTTTTTCTGTCAAGCCTCAGACAGCTAAGCATGCTGGTTTAAACTGCTGGCAGGGTTCTGTCCAAGTGCTTCCAATGTCTATGGAATGTGTTCCTCTAAACAGAGACACCGGCCGGAAAAGGGGCTGGGTCCCACCCGACATCCCTGGCACACAGACACACGCAGGCACGGACAGACACAGGGGGACTCACAGCTCGGAGTACAGGAAGTACAGGTTGCCCACGTTGTCGACGTAGTTGGCAGGGCTGAGCCAAGGCAAGACCAGCAGCAGAAGGGCCTTCATTGCCCAGCAGTGTGGCCAGCTTCTGGCTGTCAGCTGCCCAGACCAGCCAGGCCCCTTTAAGCAAAGCTGGCCATGTCCCCACAATCGTACATCATATGGAGGCTGACGGGGAATCTATAGATTAAACCTCGCTGATAAGTCACGGGCCTGTAAGAGGATTATGCTCTCCGATTCTCAGACGAGGAGATGCAGGGACACAGGGACGCAGGGACCCACCACGGCCGGGAGAGGCTGCGGCTGCGAGTGGCAGGCTGATGCCAGGAGAGGCCCGGCCCCTCCTGCAGGATGGGGACTGGTTCCGGGGAAGCAGCTGGTACGTTTACATCACTGGCTGGGAGCAGCCGGCTGGGAGCTAAACTGTGCTGGCAGGGGACGTGACACAGACCCCACGGTGTGAAGAAGCAAATTGCGAGAAGCTGCCCTCTAGCTTGCTAAAGACACTGCCAGAAATCAGCATCTCGGGCCAGCCTGGCCACCCTGGCTAAGTGAGACTTCAGGTATTGCAACACAGGAGTACTTTAAAAATGAGCCCACCTGCCTCTCCTCAGCACGGCCTGTATGTTCGAAGTCTACGCTTAAGACATTTCACCTTTCACTGTCCTGACTACACTGACGTATGTAAGAGAAGGGACGGCTTCCTTGCAAATTTTGAAAAATTGGCTCAATACGAGAACAGGCTGTGTCATTCTCCCTTAGAATGACAGACATGAAGTTCTGTGCAAACAATGTACAGGCTTCTGTTCTAAGGAAACAATGAGCTACGTAACCCTGGGCCTTTCATTTAAGTGCTGAGCCTCAGTTGTCTCATCTTTGGTATGGAACCAACAATGCCTTACCCGCCTGGTCAGCAGGGACTGGGCCACACTTTCAGTTCCACCTTTAAGATCTGAGACTCCAGATTGTCCCTGTCTTAACAGCAGGACCTCTTTGCATGCCTAAGCTCTGGAATGCCAAAGAAGTCCCGCAGAACACCCCCTTTTTGCCCCATATTCAAGCCAATCAAGGCCTACATCCTACTAGAAACTGCTCACAGGGACAGTTACAATAATGACATCCAAGCAATGACAGCAACGACAGTTGGCAGGAAGAAAACCAGAGGAAAGTCTGGGAGATGAGACCAATTGTGATGAACAGAACAGTAATTAGGAATCTGGCATCAGATATCCACCTTCCCCTGAGGCAGGGCTAAAAGAATTTAACTACAGCAGACCCTTCCGTAATTTGGAGCAGAGGCAGGCAGCTTTAATAAAGCGTGGCCTGTAATGCGGTAGAACCTCTGTAAGTGACCATCCGAGGGCCTGTGACAAACCAGTCAACAACGTCCGAGGGGGTCAGCAAGCGGAACAGGGCCTACTGTGCCGATATGTACGTGTGGGGCATGTCTGCTTATGGAAATGAGTTCAACTTCAGGAGGTGGCCACTGTAGGGAGGTGGCAACTATGGAGGTTCTGCTGGAATTCATAATCTTGTTGAGGCCCAGATGAATTCTAGTCCCTGTTAAGCTTGTATGCGGGAGAGAGTCAGAGCTGGGGAAGGCAGTAGAAAGGATGTGTGGAACTTAGGTGCTGGAGTCAGGGAAGCTCGAGGCTGGAGCCCTAGCCCTGCCACATGCTAGCTGTGTGACACTGGGCGGGTCTGTTTAACCTCTCCGAACCTCGTGTCCTCCTCCACAAAAGAAAGACAGTAACGATACCGTTTAACTCAGAGCATTGTTATGAAGGTAGGAGGAATAAAGGGCTCAGAGAGTGGTGGCTGTGGTTACTAATAACTATTATGAGAGTTATTATAACTATATAACTATATAACTATACTATTAATAAGAGTGAATGAGGCTCGCTGGCAGCTTCCCACCCAGCTCCAAGAGGCTTTGCTATTCTTTTCTTATATTTTCTTTCCTCCCACACTAGTAGGGAAGTTGTATGCTACTGTCTTTTCCTGAATATGGCGTTTACAAAGTTCTGGGACGTGCTTTTCTTGGATGTCCAGGACCTACGGTGTAGATCCTAACTCCTAAGTATGATGTATGATGAAGGCTGTGGGCTTCATGTTAGTGTGGGTTATCCTTCTGACTTCTGACGATCTTGAATATATCAGGTTGCTTCTGACTTTGTACATATTTTTTATGAAAAAAGAAAGATGCCTGACCACTCACCATTTTGTATTTTAAGGGCATAAAATTAATAATACGTGAATGTAATATAAAAATGAAAGGACCACTGTTGCTCTATGTTGCTATTTCAACCACTGCTGATCACCTGCCTGGATTTTTTTCATGTGATAACACACTTGGCCTCTCTTGGAAATGCGTGGTCACGTAACACAGTGCTGGCCAATGAGGTACAAGCAGAAATTACTGGATGACTCCGACCAGAAAGCTCCTTGAAGGAGGGAGTCTCTGTTGGCACACTGTATTTTTCCCTTCCTACCTGGTTCTTTCTGCCTAGAACTTGGATGTGATGCTGGAGTGAGCAGCCACCTCGCGATCACGAAGTAACAAACTTGAGGATGAAAGCTAAACCAAAAAACATTAGGAGGCTTAATTCTTGATGGTCTGATGGCAACTGCACACTAGGTCTCGACTTTCTACCCCCAGACTTTGTGTTATGTGAAAAAAATAAAACTACCTGGTTAAACCGATACAACTTGGATATTCCATTCCCTGCCATTTGATATAATCCCAGGTATATACTACAATCCCATGGGTATAAAATCCCCCCTCAAACAGACCTGGGTTGCTCCTTGGCCTTGCCAGTAAATAGCCTTAACCCTAATCCTTACCCTATGCTTCCCCTGGCTGTCCTATTTATTCTTAAATGTCATCTGCGATATTACCCATCTAATTTCTTTTCTTTTTTTTCTTTTTCTTTCTTTTCTTTTCTTTTCTTTTTTTTTTTCTTTTGAGACAGAGTCTCTCTTTGTCACCCTTGGCAGAGTGCTGTGGCATCACAGCTCACAGCAACCTCAAATTCTTGGCCTCAAGCGATTCTCCTGCCTCAGTCTCCCAAGTAGCTGGGACTACAGGCGCCTGCCACAATGCCCAGGTATTGTTTGTAGAGATGAGGTCTCACTTTGGCTCAGGCTGGTCTCGAACCTGTGAGCTCAGGCAATCCACCTGCCTCAGCCTCCCACAGTGCTGGGATTATAGGCGTGAGCCACCTTGCCCGACCCCATCTTATTTCTTTTTGCTTCATGAAACAGGGGTGGGTGGGATAAGGCCTAGTAAAACACTGAGTTCAGGGTTAGAAAGTCCCAGTCAGGGTGTATGTCAAAGCACAATTATGGCAGAGGTATTTACCCAGCCCTGAAATGACCATAAGACTAGTGAAACACCTGCCTTTTCATAAGTAATACTCCCCTACAGTTTTTCTCCCTGCGAGGAAATCTTCTCTGCAACATAGACAGCTGGCTGACTCTGTGTTATACCGAACACACCATGGAAAAGTGACATGTGACAAAAACGGTCAACAGAGGTCCCAGCATATATCTTAGGAGAAGAGACTGCCAGGACCTTGGGTGCCAAGCTAATCGGGAAAATATTCCCAGAGAGCCTTCGGTCAGGCGCGTCTTGGGTCAATTACATCCCATCATCATCTGGGACTCTTTTCAAAACATTGAACAGTGATCTCTTTATTCATGCTAATAAATGCCAAGGGAGGGTCAGCTTCATTAGGGCCCATTTTTAGAAAACAAGACAGAAACTAAAAGAACAAAGTAATCTGTGGAACGGTTCAACATGTGTGTGCTTTCAACTCCTCTCCCTCATTTTTGTTTTTATTATTTTGTTATTCATGTATTTTTTAGAATATAAAGGTAAGTTTATTTTGTATCAGAGAAAGGGAAGAGAGTGGGGGGAAGAGATGAGAAAGAGAGAGATCACAGATCGGGGAGTGAGAGGGGAAGGTGGGGGGAGAGTAAAGAAGCCATTGAACGGGCGGCATCTCAATGAAAAGGAGAACGAATCCCAGCCTCTCCCTTATTTTTAAGAGGTCATTTCCTCAAAGGCAGAAATCATGGCTTGCATAGATTTTTCTTTCATTTGGGGCCTGGCCTATTATGGATCTGTGATGAATATTATATATGCAGACGATGATATTCCGGAGTGAGGATGTGGTCTCCTGCCTAACGCGAGTCTCACTAGGGATCAAGGGAGTAAAACTCAGCTTCCACACACTGACACTTTGGGTAGAGAGAAATGACCTGATGGGCTCTCTATGGTGGCCCCATGACATACTGGTGATGTCCTTTGGATGCCATTTAACTCAATAAGCCCATCACTTTCCTGGAAATTCTTTGCAGAAGACCCATGTACTGGGGGTCTGCAACCAGAAGTCAACAGAGGAACCAGAAGACTCCAAGAACCAGCTCACATGCTCAGATTGACTCCTGTACAAGAGCTCTCTAGGATAAAATCAGAAACAGTTGTCCAAGTAACCAACAATCCTGAGGCCTTGGGGCCACATGTGGCCTTCTGGATCCTTGAGCGTAGCCTTTTGAGTGAATCCAAATTTTACAGAACAAATCCTTTTAATAAAGGGATTTGTTTTGTGAGGTTTGGATTCAGTTCAGGGGCTGCAATTGGTGATCTGGAGGGCCATGTGTGGCTTTGAGAACACAGGATCCCTACCCACGAAAATGTTTTACTCAAGAATCGACATCCAACTTGGGTTCTGGATAACAGGAGTTGAATAACATTGCTTATAAATGACACGAACTCTGGAGAAAACAGGCAGGATTTGTTTAAAGATGTGATGCTGCCTGCACCCCATTTACGTTCACTGTGGGACAAAGGGACCAAAGTCTCAGACAGGAGGAAGCAGCTCAGGAGATTACTGTATATATAACACGGTGACTATGGTTAAGAATGATGTATTTAAACACTTGAAAGTTTAGAGAGTAGAATTTAAGTGTTTCTATCACCAAAAAACAAAACAAAACAAAAAAACAGCACGTGAAGTAACGCTCATTGATTAGCTCGATTTAGCCGTCTCACAATGTATACACATTTCAAAACATCCTAGCGTACATCTTAAATTATACAATTTTTATTTATCAGTTAACAAATAAAATTTTTGAAATCTATTTCTTTTGTTTACAGTATATTTATTGAACAAAGTGATATTAAAGATAAAGCAAACAAACATGAAATCTAGAGATAAAGGCTATCTTCCAGCCCATGTGTATGACAGACTCCCACACAGGCAGCCCCCAGCATGAAGGCCTCACACAGAGAAGGCACACCTGCCTCCTGTAACCTTGGTTTTCTCAGTTCAAGGGCTTCCTGAGGAATTAACGCTTTAGGCTTCTTTTTTTTTTTTTTTTGCAGTTTTTGCCCGGGGCTGGGTTTGAACCCGCCACCTCCAGCATATGGGGCCGGTGCCCTACTCACTGAGCCACAGGCGCCACCCTGCTTTAGGCTTCTTAATGTCTAGAAGGAGGAGGTGGTCTACAGGCCCATCACAGCCCCAAGACCCAAGAGGATTCTAAAGTCAGCTTTTAGATTAGCTCCAAATTCTTAATCCTTGCCAATATAATGCCCAGGGGGAGAGGGGAGAGAGCGTATACTGCACATTTGATGACTAATATATACCATATATTTTTGGAAATTTTGGTTTCAACCTACTTAGGAAGTGAAAGTATGGCAGGCTGGAGAAGAGGTGTGGAAGCCTATGCTCCCGGGATAGGGGACTTCTACCCCCAGAACTATGAACAGGCTGCAGCTCAAAAGGGTGACTCAATTTTGGTCAGTTTGCTATTCTTTTCTTACTGTTTTCAAATGTGCATATCATTATCAGCTGAGCGTTCATCAAGCCTCCCCCTCCGGCTTCCTGGCAGTGTGTGGCTGCACACACAGTGAGTGAGTGACGGTCCCTGCCTGCTCCCGGCAGCTGAGGTGCACCGTGCCTTGGCCCCTGAAGACCCCATGGCCCTGCAGCCCCTTCCTGTCCTCACCTTCCTCTTCCCCACCTCCATTCTGCCCTCACTCTCAGATCCCTAGGCCATCTGATTCCTACTTCTAGGGACACTCTCAGCCCCAATCCAGCCCTTGATCATGGATGAGGAGGAGTGACTGAGCTGACTTCACTTTTTTCCCCCAGGGTACTCTCCCTCCCTTCCCCATCCTCTTACCTGGGTGAGCAGAATAACGATCCTCCAAAGATTCCACCTCCTGGCCAGGTGTGATGCCTCACACCTGTAATCCCAGCACTCTGGGAGGCCAAAGCATGTGGATTGCTTGAGCTCAGGAGTTCGAGACCAACCTGAGCAAGAGCAAGACCCCATCTCTACTAAAAATAGAAAAAGTTAGCCGGGTGTTGTATCCCAGCTACTCAGGAGGCTGAGGCAAGAGGATCTCTAAAGCCCAGGAGTTTGAGGCTGCTGTGAGCTATGTGGTGAGGGCACTGTACCCAGGGGGACAAAGTGACACTGTCTCAAAACTAACAAAAAAAGATTCCACCTCCTAATTCTCAGAACCTGTGAACTATGTCATTTCACATGGCAGAAGGGACTTTGTGGCTGTAAGATGAGGACGCCATCCTGGATTCTCAAGCTGGGCCCAAGGCAACCACGTGAGTCCGTGTAAAGGGGATGGAGGAAGGCTGGTCAGAGCCCAGGACAGGTGGCGATGGCAGCAGAGGTGGGGGAGAGAGAGAGGGAAGGTGCTCCAAGCTGGCTTTGAAGACGGAGGAAAGGCCCACAAACTGAGGCAGGCAGGAAACATCTAGAGGCCAGAATAAGGAAAAGAAAGGGTCTCTTCCCAAGAGCCAAAAGGAACGCAGCCCTGCCAACGCCTTGATGCTTGTCCAGTGAGACCGTGTTGGACTTCAAACTCTCAGAACAGTGAGAAAACGAATTTGGGTTGTTGTAAGTTGCAAAGTTTGGATCATTTGTTGAAGCAGCAACAGGGATTACAGCTCCCCAGTGCAAACGTGCAGATGGCAACACGTCAGGAACACGGGCATGTGGTGAGCCTGGAGGAGCCATCCCAGGGCTCTCGCCCCTCCCAGAGCTCCCCAGGAAGGGTCAGACCTGGTCCTGGCTCTGTTCCAGCTCCTCTTAGCATCTGCCTCACCTTTGACCTCAGACCCACTTCCCTCCCAGCAATACCTCTCACACCAGTGGAATTTTCAGCACAGGTCACCAGCAGACTCCCTGCTCCCTCTCCCTGGCCCACACCTCTTTCTCAGGGAGGCAGGGCATTCCGGTTTAAACCCGAGCAGAGACAGTGCAACCCACAAACTCAAGTCAGAAGCATGTGGCTCACTGTCCTGGGGAGAGAAATGAGCTCCCTGGCATCACTACCATGGACACGTGCTGAGTGTAGGCCTAGAACAGCTCCGGACACAACTTCCAGGTTAGAGACCCATGTCTATCTCAAAGACAAAGAATCAGATTTATGGCCTGAAGTATGTGACCTTTAGAAAAATCACCTGCACCTGCCATGGTGGAACCAAAATAAACACCAGCTTCCAAATTTCCTCTTATAAAACAATTGTGGAATGACTGTTTGCCCTTAAATGATCTGAGAGAGTTCTTCATGCGGGACAAGGTCCAAGGCTGCTCCTGAGGTTGTCGGGGAAGGTGACAATGCAAGTAGACAAAATACCACACAGCCAGATGGGCCAGGTGACATCAGCCACCGGGAGACGTGATTCTGCCACCGGTGCATGTGCAACTTTGCAACTTGTCCAGCAAAGTCAGCAGAACAAGTCACTTGGAAGACCAAGTGACTAAATTTCTCCTTTTAAGACTTACTGGAAAATGCCTCAGATTTTCTCAGACAACAGCTGGGCCTGGTCAGTTGCTGCAGAGAAGAAATTCTAATGATCATGGGCCAAACTGGGAGACACGTTTTTAAGTGAAAAAGCAAGTGATGCCTACCAAGAAATCTTTCCAGGGCTCGTGAGCCTCAGAGAAACCTGCTCATCAGCTTTCTCCGGTATCTTGCGCATTTTGAAACACACACGTATGAAGTGAGCCATTCATGTCATGAACAGCCAGATGCTGAACAATCCCCATTTACACAAAGTGTTTAGACTAGTCATAACCCTGGGGATGGAAGGCGGAGTGTTGGTTACCAGGGGCTGTGGGAGGGGGGAGTTTGTATTAAATGGAGACAGAGTTTCACTCGAGGAAGATGAAAAAGTGCTAGGGGTGGACAGTGGTAACAGTTATACAAGATGTGAAAATGCTTAATGGTGCTGAATTGCACACTCAAAGGTGATTAAAAGTGGTAAATTGCATGCTATGTATACAGGGTGGCCATAAAGTTCACGTGCAAATCGTACACTACTTTCATTGCACATGAACTTTAAGGCCACCCTGTATTTTACCATAATTTTCTTTGAAGAAGACCACAAGTGCACGCACACACACCTATATATCCTCTGCTAAGTGCTATTTCCTCACACTGAACCACGGCCTAATCGTCTAGATAGAACAATGACTTTTCACCAGTGTGCCATGAGCGGATCTTGGGTGTGCTTTGAAAATTTTTTAAGATCATTAATTAAGTTATTTTTGAAAGACGTTCAAAGCATAGTAAGTATATTTCTTTTACTCTTTGCTTTGGACAACCTAATTTAAGTGTGCCGCGAGATGAAAAAGACTGAAAACACTGCTCTAAAATGATGATTCTCATTTTGCACGGACCCTTTCATCAGTTACAGAGAAACAGGCATCGGGTGGACATCAGGGCCCCCGGGGGACCCACCTGGTTTGGAAGTGCTGTTCCAGGTCACAGCGCTGCAGCACGGCGGCGCAGTGCTCGGGCAAAGGGCAGGTCACCAGCAGCTTGTTGAGCAGCTTGTTGACCAGGATGCTGGACTTCTGGCAGCGCTGCAGCACCAGGGGCTTGCGGTCCACGGGGCAGAAGTCCTTCTCCAGCAGGAAGTTGGTGAGGCAGAGGCTGCAGTAGGTGTGTCCACACGGGGTGTCCAGAGGGTCCAGCAGCGCCTGCAGGCAGATGTGGCAGACGAGGTCGTCATCCACGTCTTCCGCATAGGTGTAGAAGTGGTTTTCCTCAGGGGAGTGGGCTTGGCCGCACACCATGCACAAGGGCGTGCGGCTGGGATCTGGCTCGTCGGCAGAATCCAGCTGGTTCATTGTTGAATGGGGAGCAGTGTGCCGGGAAACGCAGTGACACGGGGTTTCAGGGAGCAAGTCAACACCCCCTAGGAGCCATCTATAGACCTAAAAGAGAACAAGATGGCTCATCTCTGTTTCACAGCACGCGGCAGATTACTTCGTGGTGGGTGGGGGGCAGTGCTGTTGGGGGCTGCGAACCTGAGTCGTGATTCCGAAGCCCAGGTGTAGTGCCCATTCCCGAGTGACCCACCTGGGGCAAGCGACCTGGCCTTGTTGTGCCTCAGCTTTTCCACTCAGGCCAGTGGGAATAATGTTTACTTTCAACGTCTTCATGTTGGGTCAAGCTCAGAGGCTCACACTTGTAATCCCAACACTCTGGGAGGCCAAGACAGGTGGATTGCTTGAGCTCAGGAGTTTGAGACCTAAGCAAGAGTAAGACCCCATCTCTACTAGAATAAAAATGCTAGCTGGACATGGTGGTGAGCATCTGTAGTCTCAGCTACTTGGGAGGCTAAGACAAAAGGATTGCTTAACCCCAAGAGCGTGAGGTTGCTGTGAGCTGTGACGCCACAGCACTCTATCCAGGGTGACAGAGTGAGACTCTGTCTCAAAAAAAAAAAAAAATTCTCATGTTAGTATAGTAAAAATTATTTGGAAGATATCTGTGGGTCGTGACCCCTTTGTAACAATGAAAATACATGGAGGCATTAGGAAGGTTGAGAACCACTGGTTTAGGAGAACTAAAAGGAAATATGCTCTAATAACTGTAATTTGACCAGTGATTAAATAAAATTAAATAGACTAGTGATTTATAAAACTTTCTGTCAGATCAGAACAACAACAACAAAACCAAACACCCACTTAACACTCTGAGGGCTTTCTCTCATCTTTCTCCAAAACTCAGAAAATTCCAGACCTCAGAGCTTTCAACTAACCCATCTGAGAAGAAATAAGAGCTGTTCAGGACTTTGCATTTTTACTGTGGTAAACACACTGGTTTTTTCTATTTGCATTTCACTTAGCCCATCAGTAGAGGCTAAATGGGCCCTGGCCGTGCTGCCCGGGTTCAGATTTCACCACCACTATGGACCAATGAGCTCAGCCTCAGCATCCACATCTGTAAAATGGGTATATCAGCCTACTTGATAGGACTGCTGTGAGGATAAATGAGACAAGAGACACAAAGCTCTAGCATCTTCCAAGTACTCAAGAATTCTTATATATGTGTGTTATTAAATTCATTTTGTCTCTACTCTAACTCCATTGGCCCAGAAACTGAAAACTATAGTTCCAGAAAAAGAGTTGAAAAACAGACAAGAAAATGCGCCACCCAAAGAGCACCTTTTACTTTTTGTTCTAATGATACTCTTCCATTTAATTAGAAATTTCTTTCAAATTAGGAGAATACTATAACAATATACATTTTCCCTAGTAAATGGATAAGAGTCCAAAATAATGGAGCTTTTTGACATGCTTGATTTACAAGACAATAAGTCTCCTGGATAGTCAATAAATATTTTTTAAGTACCAACTCTGAGCTAGGTACTGAGCTGGATGTACAGACCCATGAGGGGGATTTAAAGGACTCACCTCCGCTCGCAGGCAATGCTACAGAGGATGTGGGCGTGCGCACAAGTGGTTAGAAGCCCAGGTAATCAGTGTACCCAGGACTCCAGCAACCTCCAAGGCGACTAAGAATCCTGCCTCCTCCTTGGATCCCACTTCCTAGTGCAGGCTGGGGACTAAGAAACCCCGGCCTTCTGAACTCAACTTTCTTCTTTTCCAAAAGTAAATAAGAAGACCTTAAACTTTCCACAGGAACATAAAGACACATGAATGACCTAACAGGAAACTGCCACATTGGAAATAGATGGCAGTCATAAACTACATTATATCTTTTCTCTTTTCCAAATAAAGTCTGAGGTTGTTTGCACAAACATAGCCTTATCTCGAAAAGAAAATACATCGACTTCAAACTTGCATTGAGTCAGCTTCGTTGTTTACATTTCTGAACTGCACTCATACGCCTGGGGGACACTCGGGTGGAGAGGATGGAGGAAAATGTCCTGAACACGCAGACGCTTACACATCGCAGCACTTGATTCACGATCACCCAGGACCACAGACGGCAAAGGTGCAGGGTGCAGGAGGGTGAAGTCGTTTCGGGTCAGATTTTAAAATCTACACGGCTGCTATTTGTCCTCAAGACTGAAGGGAGGTAGAGTCTCACAGGAAATGCACCAGAAACAGTTGAAAAATGAACATGACGATGCAGATGGGCCGCCACAAAGTTATCATCTACTGCGGCGGGGCCTCACTCACGGTGACCTGCAGCTCTCGACCTTTCCAGTTTCTCTGCGGGATGCTGTCACGCGGCCCTGCGTTCTCTCTCACTATGCAGAAGGCGGAATCTGCAGCAGGAATTCAGGTTACAGCTCCCATCACAACACTGACAAAACACCTTCACATTTCTGGGCCATCCCCTTATTGGTGACATGGTGGGATCGGGCCAGATTTCACACCACTTTTCACACTGTGCAGGGGAAGACAGACCCCGACGAGGAGCTATGCCCACTTCCCTCTTGCACCCAGTCTCTGCTTTTATTTACTTGACACATCAGGTTCTGCATTATATTCTGTTCAAAGAACCCAAGCTTAAGAAAGAAAATTGCCAACCATCAGACTGAAGTTTGCAGTCCCTTTCAGAAATAGAGTTCTAGTATTCTGCTCCAATGAATTGGGAATGTTTTGTTTTATTTCTGCTTTCTAACAGTTTGCTGAACAATTACCATGTGCCAGGCATGTGTTAGGGACCTTTTATATATTAGGAGCCTCCATGTTTAATACTCACAAATACCCAGGATTTTTTTTTTTAACAGATGAGGAAATCGAAATGTAGTAAATAAATAACTTGCCAATCACACCAAAAAGGGAACAAGCCCGGGAAGGGCTGACTGACTCCTAGTTTCTGCTCCTGTAACCATTTTGCTACTTTGTCTGGAGCGTCTTTCTTTCTTCTTCCCTTTTTTTTTTGTTTCATGAGTTCCTGGTTAGAGTGTCATGGTATCATAGTTCACAGCAACCTCAAAACTCTTGGGCTCAAGCAATCCCTTTGCCTCAGCCTCTTGAGTAGCTGGGACTACCACAATACCCAGCTGGTTTCTCGGTAGAGATGGGGCCTCGCTCTTGCTCAGGCTGGTCTGGAACTCCTGAGTACAGGGTATCTGTCTAGTACGAGGGTTACAGGCGTGAACCATCACATTCAGCCTCAGCATCTTTCTTTGATTACGCTTAATCAGAATTCCAATAACATAACTAATTAAATACAATCAGAAGGTTTTTTAAAAAATGTTTTCAGGACCCACTATAAGTGCAGTCATACACGCACTGGGGGAACATGTCCTGAGAAATAGGACGCTACGATTTCATCATGCAAGCATCACAGAGTGAGCGCGCTGACACACCCCCAGACGGCGCAGAGCGCACTGACACAGCCCCAGACGGTGGAGAGCTCATTGACGCACCCTAAGACGTCACAGAGAGCGCTGACGCACCCCCAGACGTCACAGAGCGCACTGACACACCCCCAGACAGCGCAGAGCGCACTGACACAGCCCCAGACGGTGGAGAGCGCACTGACGCACCCCCAGACGTCATAGGGCGCACTGACGCACCCCCAGACGGCACAGAGCGCACTGACGCACCCCCAGACGGTGGAGAGCGCACTGACACACTCCCAGAGCGCGCAGACGCACACCCAGACATGACAGAGCACGCTGACGCACACCCAGACGTCACAGAGGGCGCTGACGCACACCCAGACGTCACAGAGGGCGCTGACGCCAACCCAGACATGACAGAGCGCGCTGACACACCCCCAGACGTCACAGAGGCGCTGACGACACCCTCAAGGTCCAGCCTGCCACTCACGTAGGCCGCGTGCTCCAGCCCATAGCTCGCAGGCTCCGCACCTGCACGGCTGTTACTGTACGGATCACTTGTTAACACAGTGGTGTGTATTCGTGTGTCTGAACACACCTAAACAAAAGGGACAGTGAAAATGCGGTTAGTATTGGGGACCAGCATCACACGCAGAGCACCTTTGACCAGAACCCATCACGGTGCACGACTGGAGACGCGGTCTCTGCAGAAAGATTCCTTGATGGTACTAAGAGCCGAAATGCCGAGACGGGAGGAATGGAATGGGGTGAGCAAAATTGGCAGGTTTTAGCTACAGCCCCAATTCTCTTTTCCCTCCCTCCCTCTGTCTCCCCTTTTCTCTTTCTTCTCTTTTTCTTTCTGAGAGCAATTTGAATTCCGTAGCACTTACCCAAGTGGGTGAACCATATTCTCAACATAATATTAATGTAAACAGTGCTGTATATATTTTCTGACTTGATTTTTGACTAAATAAAGCCTACACGAATAGACACAGATTACGAGAGAGCCGCGTGCACAAGCAGCTTTGGCTCTAAGGGAAAGAGCCCGCTAGCTTTGTTTACCTGGTAGTTGTAATTCCCAGTTCACATTCTACCTAATAAACATGTGTGACACGTCACCTTTCAGACATAGATGCATCTCGCTGGATCTTGCTGCTGAATTGAGAATGATCAAAAGTCATTAAAGACTTAAAAGTAAACTATTTTCTCCCTGAAAAAGGAGGAGAGAGGGCCTGTCAGCTTCGTGTCTGTTTGACTTAATCTGACTGCTCTCAGCACTCCTGGCCCAGGCCAGAGTAAGCAGAGAGCCTGGCCCAGGCCAGAGTAAGCAGAGAGCCGCGCCGTGGCTCTCTGGGAATTTGGAGTGAGAACAGCCAGTGGATTGCTTTCCTGCGTGTGTGTGTGTAAACCTTGCACTTCCTTGGAATAATCTTTCTGTGCCTTAGCAACCACCTTATCTTCTTCCTTCTGATGTGGGGTAGGACAGAAGCCCAAGGTACCTGTTAGAGACACAGGCAGTCAAAACACCAGCGAAGTACCAGGAAAAATAAAAACCTCCATCATTCTCCTAATCCCTGCTGCCTTTCCCACCATTTCAGGGTCTGGCCTGAAACCTGTATAGAAACTTTTCTACTTAAATCTCGAATTCTGACCTCTAAGACAAGTTAGAAGTACAGTATGTACGTCTGTGCTAAAGAGATTTAAGAACAGGCTTTCAAATATAGTCTATTTGGAAGCAGAGAAATTTCTGCATATAGTGACCCATCTGGACAAGAGGGTCCTTGGTGTGCCACGGTCCCATTAATTCTCCTTTTAACGCACCCTGGTTTTATAGAAAATAGTTATCAGATACAGTTGCCAAACTAAACCCCGTAGTTTACTAAAAGGACGAATGGATAAACATCATCACCGCCATGCTGCACTAGTAACTGGACAGTTTCTTCTTATTGTGAGGACAAGGTATGATCCTAAAGCATCCCTCAAATTGTTGCCTGAGTCACAGTTTTTAAACTAAATTAGGAGGATTCCACATTATTAAAAAGAATCCATCTTTATGATCAAAGAGCAGTGTGCCCTGGATTGGAACTTCAACCTCTTTGAAGATGAAACATGGTAGCCAGACTCTGAATTGAAAGAAATCCTCGAGAGGAGCCTTCCTCTGAAAAAGACTCTATTATAAAATAGATCACTCTGCCTTTGATAATAGCTTTAATTATCAGGGACAAAGTGTACATATGGAGCAAAAATTTGCTACCCTATCCCTCACTCACTCCCTCCATGGGTGCCAGTATTATCCTAGGACATCTTTAGAGTATGTACAATTTCTTTAAGTCCTTAAATTATTTGAAGACAGATCCCATGTCCTTTCCCCAGGCTGAGCAGCTTCAGTTTATCCAGCCTTTCTTCATCATCCAAATCTCTCCTGCAAGCTCCCACTGTATCAGTGTTTCTCCTGCAATATATGGGTGCAAACTCCAGGACAGATAGAAGTAGAGAAAAAATAACTTTTTTTTGAGACATGGTCTCACTCTATTGCCAGGGCTAGAGTGCAGTGGCATCATCATAGGTCACTGCAGCCTCAAACTCCTAGGTCTAGGCTTGAGCAATTCTCCTGCCTCCACCTTGTGAGTAGCTGGGATAACAGGTGTGCACCATGCCTGATTAATTTTTCAATTTTTTTTTATAGAAACAGGGTCTCACTATGTTGCTCAGGCTGTTGTGACCCCTGGCCTCAAGTGATCCTCCTGTCTCAACCTCCCCAAGTGCTGAGGTCACAGGCATGAGCCAACAAGCCTGCTGGAATGTGCCACCTTGATGTGTTTGCCTGCAGAAGTGGGGGGCCAAGGACCCTGCCCTGAGGACTGGAGAAAACTGGGGTGGGGTGGGGTGGGAAATATATTGTATAGAAGATGTATATATCTTAAAGGTAATAAAGCAGAAATACAGGAATGTCTTTTAAAAACAAAAGCAGGAGCTATAAACATAGTTTACAAAATGCAAACATATTTAGTGGAATTAGGTGGATTTATAAAAACAGGAGAAAATGTCTTCAGTGGCTAAGCAGTTTGGTCCTGGAATCCAGAATATATAACCCAATCTCTAGAATGAATGGTATTTGGGGGAATTTGAGACTCTTACTTGTTTGTAAACATTCCTTTATTTTGAGGATAAATCTCATTCCAAAATATATTGACATTATAAATAACACAAGAAAAGAGAAATGGAAACTATTCAAACACAAGGTAAATTAGAGGCAATTTTTCTCGCTCAGATCACAAATATAGATTAACAGTTACTGAAACTCTGTAATAAATGAAAAAGATAAAACAGTGACAGGCCACAGGCAGGTGAGGGAGGGGCAATGGGAAGAACTCGAAGCTTGCAGCTCCAGACCCCCTCCCACCAGAACACCACACAAGCACTGGGAAAAGAAAAGCTTTAGAACAAAACCCATTTCACCACAGGGCATGTGCGCCGGAATGTCTGCTGCAGCTCAATTCACAAGTGGCAGGACCTGGAAGCAACCTAAGTCCCTATCAACTCACAAATGGATGAGCAAACTGTACTATACGTACACCTGAAGTACTGTTCAGCCAGGTGGAGACTTTACATCTTTTCTGTTTACCTGGATGGAGTTGAAACACATTCTTCTTAGTAAAGTATCTCAAGAATGGGGTGAAAAAAGTCTCCAATGTACTCAGTACTAACATGAAACCAATATATAAACAACTCCATGCCCACGAGAAAGGAGAAACATGAGTATAGTCTAGTGAGGGGGAGAGGAGAGCCAGGAAGGAGAGGGGGTGACTGAGGGGGTCGTACCTAAGGTGCACAGCATGAGGGTGTTCAGCACAGCCCTCAGGGTGAAGGGCTTATCTACAACTTGAACTCTACCTTATGAATGAAAATAATGTAACCTAAACATTTGTATCCTCATATTAATCTGAAATTTAAAAAAAATTGTTTACTAAACAAACCTAGATTAAAATCAGAAAAAGTTACATATAAAAGTTATACAATATTTTATTATTGTTCCTTGATTAATTTGATGACTGGACTACCAAATTCAGTTTGGATCAATAGAGCACTATTTCCAGGGAATAAAATATATTAAACATAAAGGAAAAAAGAAAAGAAAAGCCTCTCAGGAAGCTCCCCAGTCACCTTGGACCATGGCAGCTGTCCTCACGTCCAGGAGAGGGACGTCTGCCAGAAAAACTTGCTTACAGAAAATTCCTACTTTGCCATGACAAGCATGTTTAGGAAAAATCCACTGAATACTTTCATAAATAACAAGTACATCTATCCTACCAGTGCCATGCTAAACCAGGGGGGTAGCCTGAGGCAAAGGAAAAAACTGTGTGTCCCTAACTAGGAGAGGGACTCTAACAAATTCAAATATTATGACCCGATCATTTGTACCCTCACATTAACCTGAAATTAAAAAAAAAATGTGTGTTCTAATTCACGTCTTTGTATATTAAACAGTAATTATTTTCCAGATCATTACAGTGGTAGGAAAAAATGTTAAAAAAAAACCCATGAAACGGAGCTGAAAGCACCAACGTAAGTTTCAATATTTTGTTTATATTAAAAACAATTTTTAAAATAGCTTTACTTCCCTGTCTTTACAGGAAACAAATCCATTCGTAAAGTTTTCATAACCTTCCTCCTTGTTCACCTCATTTTCAGCTGAGGAAACTGCCATGTTTCAGTTTCTCTGGACTAAGTGATGACCTGAAATCATTTCTAAACAACGCCAGCTTACTGCTCCTGCCTATAAAATAAATTTTGATCTTTTGTTATTACACATATTTTTGCATCAATTTTGTACTTTTAAAAATATTGCATTCCAATTGTGATTGGTGGGTTTTTTTCTCTTTTTGGCACCTTAAATTTTGCACTCTCCAGCATGTGCCTCATTCTCCTCACCTTACTCATGCCCTCATCGCTATTATTTTTAGAAAGTAGAGAGAGTGTGGTGTCAGGCTGTGGCTTGGATACAGCTCTGCTACCAACCACCTTTGTGGGTCTCGATGTTTCCCTTTTAGATGACCCGGTTGCCAGCCACGTGCAGTGACAAAAATGTATAATTATAAATGCTGCACAGCTGTCCACTGAACTTTAACTAACATATAAATTGCCTGTTGCTCCAGCTGATTGTAACCTTTGGCAGAGATGCCAGGTGAATGGTTTGCTGAAGGGCTCAGGAGGCAAGAGGGACAACTTGGTTCAGGTAAGAGGAAAGAAAGGGAACCCAAAGCCAGGTCTTAACAC
>CAUYRH010139839.1:0-20087 GCA_963574655.1 Perodicticus potto
TGGATGGAGCTGGAACATATTCTTCTTAGCAAAGTATCTCAAGAATGGAAGAAAAAGTATCCAATGTACTCAGCCCTACTATGAAGCTAATCTATAGCTTTCATATGAAGGCTAAAACCCAGTTACAGCACAAGAAATGGGTGTTCCTGTATTTTATTCATCCATTCAAAAAACATTTATTGAAAACTGCTAAATATCAGTCTTACGCTAATTATTTGGGATACAAGAAGAACAAGCTTATGCTTTGTGCCCCTAAAGCATTTATAGACTACGGTAGAAGACATTCAGGAAAATCAGCAAGTATGGGGTAGTTAGTGTCTGTATTACATTCCCTGATACTATTATGCCTGGGAGCTGAGGGTGACAATGGAAGAACTTTAAAAATACCTATGTTGTATAGTTACATTTATCTGGTTGAATATTTATTAAACATGTTATATATTTCAGTCTGTTATTAATAACACACTGACCTTATTATTCTTTCCCTTTACTGAGCCACTGGATGGAATTATTTTACAAATAAAATTATGTTTTATTTTTCTTAAGAACATTCCAAGTAGGAGAATAACTTGGCATTACAGTCGAGAAACAGTAAGCAAACTCCATGTGAGTATATTATTATCTAGAGAGGAGCTATGATATATATGTGTATACATATTCATAATTTATAAATATATTTACATATTTATACCTCATATACAATTATCCATAATACTGTAACATTTCAGTTATTCTAGTTTCACAGCCCTAAGATTCATCTCTCTGGGACTCAACCAGGAACCAAGAAACAAATAAATAGAAGATCTAGAACATTTAAAACAAAGCTACCACTTTACTTCACTACTACTGCCACTGTTTTAAAACAGAGTCTCTCAAATACAATCTTATATGTTTAATACAAACATTTTAAGCTACTCAAGTATTTTTTGGTTGTTTTATTTTGATTTTCAGTGCCTAGCATGTCAGAAACACCAAGTCATAAGAAGGCTGTTAAGTGAAGGAACTGTTTAGAGACCAATACTATGACAGCAAGAGCAGTGGCAGTGAACAAACTGGTAGAAAGGAAGGAGACTAAAGCATGAAAGGAGAGAAAAAAATATTCTAGTACAGGATGGAGATGAGTGATAACCCATGTCTAAGTAGTGTTTTCAGGTTCCAGAGTTGTGTAAATTTTTTGTTCCTTTAATCCTTACAAAAACCCTTTGAGGCAGGTATCATTATCCTCATTTCTCAATTGATGATCTGAGTTTCAGATTGCCAGATATTACACAGACAATAAAAGGAGCCACAGGTTTAGGTCAAAATCCAAGATTAGTATTCTGTTCAATTACCATACTCTTCCTAAAGATGATTCAAAAATCATTACAAAAATTCAAACAAGGTCAATGTTTTTTATGTTTTAAAGGACATACTGATTTCTAAAACAATATATCTGAATTTATGCATAAACAGTAATTATTTCAGATATCTAAAAATGTCTCTTATATTGAGTAGCTCTTCTGCCATTATTGATAGACAATGTGCCATTAGTGAAATCTGTAGTTACCCAATAACAAATAAAAACCATGGTGTTGTCATTTTTATGATCCACTATTTTTATGTGATCTGCACCGCTTCAATGGTTATTTCCATTTTAGTAGAACTTTCTTCGGGGAACTACATGGCTATAATCCATTTTGTTCATCTGCCATGTGAATCTTTACAGCACAGGGGTTTTGGTAATTGCTCTACAAAAGATTAAAATTAACTCTGCCACAACTGAAAAATAAGCACAGATATATTTCATTTGTAAGTGGTGATTAAAGACCATACACACAATTCAGTAGTAACGAGGATGTAGGATTGATTTGTAAACTTAAAAAAAAAAAGTCGTGACATTTCAAATAAAACAAAATTTATTGTCCAATTTTCTTGTCTTTCTCTCTCAGATTCTGAGTTCTTCCTTCTGTCTCTATCAATTACAAATACCATTACTTGGTACCATTAGCTTAATCTATATTAGAAATGCACCTCTATTTTCTCTCTGTTCCAGAAATTATAACACATACCGAGTTTTTCTTTTATCTGTCTTCGTATTCAATCCACCTCCGTTTTTCTCAATTGGTGAGCCACCTACATGGAATATTCTTTTAGTTATGTTCTTCCAACTCCCGTGTTTTCTTTGCAAAAAAGTGGAATAGATGGAAAAAATGGGGACCTATATTCACAAGAATCATGGTAGAATCACAATTTTTATGTTAGTTTTTTTCTTCTTCTTCTTCTTCTTTTTTGGTATTTGGACAAGTAGAGGGCATTAATATTTTAGCCAGATGGCTTGTTTTGGGGTTCTTTTTACAGTGGGCAAAAAGATTATTGTGATATTTTTTGCAAGTCATTTTTACATTACCTTAATGTGCACATAATGATAGCTACTAAGTACTGCAGCTTGAAAATAGACAATTATACCACCTGCCCCTCAACATTAACTGAAAAAAAAACTTACGATTGCAAATCAAAGATACAGAGAAAGAAAATTTTGTTTCTTCTCTTGATACAACTTGAAAATAATAAAAATTCCAAAAATGTATCATTTTCTCTTTCACCAAAATATCTTTATGTACACCTTTTCCCTGATTATACATTTTTTTTGAAAGAACATTTCCAGTAACCAGCCAACCATACTTGCTTTTATGACTCATACAGTGTTCTAAAAGTTGTAATAGAATTACTCTAGTAGGGTACACACTCTCTACTTAATCTCAGGCCTCTCCATACTCTACTGTATTTGTGGTAACTAGACTTTCAAATGGTTCCCCCAATGATAGTCTTCTTCTGGTATTCATGCCCTTATCAGGGTTGCTCTGTGTGACTAATAGACTAGAACAGAATTGATGGTATATCACTCCTGAAATTAGGTTGTAAAAGACTGTGGTGTCTTCTGTCTTGAATAATTTGCTATGGGGAAGTGGTTGTCTTGCTGTAAGGACATTTGTTGAAGCCTGTGAAGAGATCCATGTGCCAAGGGTCTTAAGTCTGCCAACAACTGCATGAGAGAGCTTCAAAGTGATCTTCCAGCTTCAGATCACTGCAACTTCAGGAATGCAACCTTATAAGAGATCCTGAGCCAAAGTCACCACTTAAACTACTCAATTTCTGAACCACAGAAAATGTGAAATAATTTAATGCTGTTGTTTGAAATTACTAAGTTGTAGGGTAAATTTGTTATTCAACAATAAATAATAACTATAATATTACACCTAGAACATTCACCTGTACATATTTAAATAGTTTTGAGAATGCAACCTTGCATTACTTAGGGTAATTAATACTAAAAAATAAATCAACGGTTTCTTTCTTACTCATGTCACAGTCCAATTCAGATCCAGTGGTTTTGTCTGGTGACTTTTCCCCAAAGGTGCATTGTAGGTCTGCATTTCTTTTTGGTAATAAATCCCCCTACTAAAGCTTATGTACTGTCAGCTGGAAATGAGGGAGAGTTAGTGAGCACAAAGAATTCATACCCATTCTTAATCTGGAGTATAAAAAACACATCATTTCCCTCCTATCCTTATTTGTAAAAATTCAAGTCCATGACCCTAGCCAATCTGCAAAAGAGGCTGGTAAATGATTTCTTCTCTATTCCGGCACTGTCTCTGCCGCCAGACTCCAGCTTTAGAGTCATAGTAGTAAAGAAGTACTCAGTACCTTGAAAGAGAAACTCTGTACCCTCACATACTCCTTGAATTTCTATTTTTGTAAAGTTTTATTGACAGCGTGAGGATACTTTTATCACTTTATTCCATTATTTAAAGAAACTGATTTCATGTTGGTCATTCACATGAGAGTAACTTCTCAATATTTCTTCATAAACTATCTTCAAAGAACTCTTAAAGAATCATAACATAGCAGATAACTTTCACTGCATAACAACTACAAAAATGTTAGCTACATACAATAATAAGCATTTACTGCTAATGTGCTTAGCTGGAAGTTGCCTAAGCATCTCTTGTCTTTTTGACTGGGTTCTTTCTCCTGTTCTGGGCCAAGTTGGCTATCCATTGATGGGGGCTGGTTTGGCTTGGGAGACTGAGGTGGCTTCACTTTAGCCAAATATTTGCCATCCTCCAGTAGACTAGGTCAGTAGAGTTTTTCAGGGTACAGAGAGTGCATAATCTACAGCAAAAGCTCATTTCAAGTTTCTAAATATAGCACATATGGAAAGATTCCATTGGCCAAAGAAAATTTGGGGGGGTGGGCTATAATGAACATCGCAAAACACAAAGATACAGGCAGAGGTGAAGTTCATAACATCAGTGTAACCTGCCATACATATGCATGCTCTGATATATCAATCAATCAATCATATTTCAACTTCAATAAATTCAAGTAGTAATTATCTATTCCTAAGCATGACACCCCTGGAATGAATATAATTTCTCCATATGCAATGTTATACATACTAAAATTCAACTTTGCAGTTTGCCAAAATTGAAGATAAGTATGTTCTTCTTTAATTCTCAGTAGTAGCTCTTACCAAAAAGACCTCACTGATATTAAATGTGCCTTAACTATAAAACAAATAATGGAAAATCCTTATAAATTTATGAAAAATATCTTAAGGATTTATAATTAAAAACACTTACAGATATGTATACACCAAAAAGTTTTCAATTATATGAAAAGTTCTACCTGTTCATCTTTGAGTTTGAGTTTTTCTGAGGAAAATTTTTAAGGGAATAATAAATGTCTATCTCTTTTGAAACAATAAGCTTTGGCAAGGATTACTATCCACAACACTCGATTAATCATCTAAGACATTTTATTTAATTAATTAATTTGAGCTATTTTTTAGCACATTATGCTTTTCATTTTCTCGTTGCTAGTTTTTTGATTATTAACAAGAAAGATTTAGTTATTCACAAAGTTTATAATCTATAAGAAGATTTAAAAAAACCTTCTATTGTTACACTCATAGAAATCTGTGGTGCTGGGCAGTGCCTGTGGCTCATTGGGTAGGGTGCCGGCCCCACATACCAAGGGTGGTGGGTTCAAACCCGGCCCTGGCCGAACTGCAACAAAAAAATAGCCAGGCGTTGTGGCAGGTGCCTGTAGTTCCAGTATTCTGGAGGCTGAGGCAAGAAAATCGCCTAAGCCCAGGAGTTGGAGGTTGCTGTCAGCAGTGTGACGCCACAGCACTCTACCGAGGGCAATGAAGTGAGACTCTGTCTCTACAAAAAAACAAAAGAAAGAAAGAAAATAAAGAAATCTGTGGTGCTTAAGAAAATAAGAAGGTGAGGCAGCGCCCATGGCTTAGTGAGTAGGGTGCCAGCCCCATATACTAAGGGTGGTGGGTTCAAAACCGGCCCTGGCCAAACTGCAACAACAACAAAAAAATAGCTGGGCGTTGTGGCAGGCGCCTGTAGTCCCAGCTACTCGGGAGGCTGAGGCAAGAGAATTGCCTAAGCTCAAGACCTGGAAGTTGCTGTGAGCTGTGATGCCACAGCACTCTACCAAGAGCAACAAAGTAAGACTCTCTCTCTAAAAAAAAAAAAAAAGAAAAAGAAAGAAAAGAAAAGAAGAAAGTAACCTAGGTCAGCATATGTGTGACAGCAATTAAAGGCAAGCTTTAAGATGATGTCTCTTCTGACACTCATTTAATTCATATGGAATCCATCTACCCAGCTTCTTTATCTTGTCAATTTGTTTCAAATGGTCTAATACTGTTAGAATAGTAATGTCAAACCTTGCTGCTAATTCATGCCTAAGTTGAGATGGAGTCACTTCCATTACAGCTTTCAGCTCATCATTATCCACCTTGGACTGAGGTCACCCACATGACTCATTTTCAAGATTAAAATCACCGGAATGGAACTTCTCAAACTACCTATATACTGTGCATTTATTAACAGGTCTTTCCTAACACTTCACTGATATTTAAAGCTGTTTGTGCTGCACTGGTTCCATGATGGAACTCATATTCTAAAAGAACATGAATATTTGACTCATCCATGGTTTCCCAAAAATTGCTCTAAAAATATATGAAAGATATCACAAACCAAAAGGTGTATTTGAAAGAATAAAGGTGTACCTTCACAATAAAAATAAAACAACTGTCAAAGTGAAATGTCAGAGATATATCAACTGTCAAACTTAGTACTTAAGGACATAGGACATTTCACATTTAATAACCTTAGTTTTTAATATGCAAGTATTTCATTTTAATTATACCTATCTGAAAGTTCTTATTTTGGAGAATAGCAAGAGAGTTCATTATATGCTCATTTCATTCTTCAAAGGTTTCCATAGGTTTTATTAAATTCATACCATCCTCACAACTATGTTTCAAAATTACTCCAGGTTTGGTAGCAGAGTAATTGTTAATCCATCTTCCTGGTGCTTGAAATCTTTCTATTATACAGTGTCAAAATGAACAACATACTGCATCTTGCCTAAACAGTTAAGGCAAAGATCTAGACACAGTGGTCTTCAGGTGGATAAGCTTTGCATTAGGCTTCCCAGACACCAGTAATGTCAGAGTCCAAATATTTGCCCAATTTCATGAGTTAGACTTATAGGATCAAAGCAAAATACTACTTATTCCAGGAATATAACATTTATCAAATATTGAACAGCCCCTTGAAGATATTTTTTAGAGTATGTTCACTTTTCAATCATAGCATGAAAGATAAAAATCACTACCACATCTGGGAAAGCTGACTATCCTTGTACTAACCAAAGACAAATTCTAGGAGTCTCTTTGATAAAGGTCAATCGTTGTTATCCCCATGATACAGAAAACATGTAGATTTCTTCCGTTTTAAGAAAATAGGATGTTCCCTGTATGAATTTGTAGGTTTTGTATGTTGTCATTGAACCTGAAGGAATATTAAATTGCAGATATAGCAAACTATTCTAGGAGTTTTACTGTTAAGGCAAGAAAAAGGCTTCACAATGGCCATTGGGTTATTTAATGTATTCTTCTCTGCTAATTCTGATGTTCTCTAGAGAGCCAATAAACCGTATATAAATATACTGAAATTTCTTCATAGAGATTACTGATGAAGTGTTCAAAGTCTTGGAGAGGGTTTTCAGGAGGGAGCTAATACAATGTGATTATGAATGCAAGGTAATGGGTTAAAATAAATCACTGCCTGGTTGTAAGGCTTTGTTCATCAAGTGTTTTCCACCATCTAAATCCTCATACTACACCACAAGTCTTTGAGATAAGGACTATTGCCACTATCTATTTAAAGTTATGTATTTTTTTAAAGTTATGTATTTTGTTTGCATAATGACAGGAATGTTTCATTCATATTGCACTCTTATGCAAAGCTTTTATTGTTTAGCTTTTAAGGGATAAACATACAAATGGACAATGGCTAGAGACCATACATTAAAAAGAAGACCAACAATCTCCTGCAATGAGCCAAGGAAACCAACCCATTATCTGTAATAACCAGCCCTGGAAGCCAGCCTATTAGCTATTATTCAGACTTGTAGGAAGTCAGACCACTATGTTTGGTAACAATACAGGAAGCCAAAAAATAATCCCTAGAAAAATCAGCCTAGTATCTCCAGAGCTGGATTACAATTGACAGTGTCCTTATCTTTTGTTCTTCCAATATAGGACCAATCAGAGAAGAGGAAGTATGTACCCCTAACCAATCGCATATAACACTCAACTTCTAGGTGTCCACACACAGCTTCCCCATGACGACAGGTTCCAATCAGGCAAGGAATGCCCAAAGCCTTCCATTCTTTCTGCTACAAAGCTTTCCCATTCTTTTGCCTGCCTTTGCATCTCTACCAAAATGTGAGTGATGGTGGCTGACTCCCTTGTTATAGCAAGCTCTGAATAAATAGCCTTTGATTGTTTTGATTGTTCTTATTATGTTGGTATTCATTTATTTTCATAGTTTGGATAGCTTAAAAAGCTGCTAAACCACAGGTTTTAAAGAACTCACATATCTGTGCCAACTCATAGAAGTGGTAGGTAGGGCACCTTCACCTACCTTAGGCCTCAAGACAGCCTATCCACTGACAGATGTTTTTCTAAAGTAAGATGTTGTCTTTGAACATCTTTTAGAGTTTCTTCAGGGCCTACACATAGAAGTTTGTTGGATCTTGGATAGTTCATTTTCAGTTCAAGCAATGACAACCAGTTGGCCTTTTGAATTAGAAAACTGCCAAGATATCCGAATATTTAGTAACAGAACATTAACTTTTAGACATAAATTCTAATCTCTGCCTTGAAAAATGAAAATTTAATATCATGATGCACATTTACTTAGTTTTTTTCACAGGCTGGCAAGTTACTTCAGTAAATTCTCAGTACATTAGAATTGTAGTAGCTTTTTTTATGTCACAGTTTAGAAACTGATTGTTCCTATTTGAAAAAAAAAAAAATTAAAAGGCCTTGAAACCAATCTACCAACTACATAGAAAATCTCCTTATTATAATTTTCTATAAGAAAACCCTGCTTCAGGTGAAATTTCAATTATAGATTAAAATAAAACAAAGTCATCCAAAACTCATTAATATAGTGATGAAAAATAGATTGCAGATCGTTCCATTTTCTCTACTAGCATATGATGGTACAAATGGATTTAGGAATTAATGAGACTTTCTGCAATGCTATTTCCTAATCTAAAAACTGTATATAACCTGCTGATTTTTGAAAAAACATTTTAAAGTTGAGGAAAAAATGAACTAAATACCCACATACAACTCTTGCTTTCCTCCAAAATTTGTGACAATAATGAAAAATAGGGACTTCACCGTCATTCACGTCTAAATAGGAAAGACTCCAATCAATATGTTGAGAGCACACATACACACAAAGTACAGTACAATTTGGTCCCAACTGACTAAAGGAACCAGGCATTTGAACCAATTTAGAATAAAGAATGAACTAAAAATAAAATCCTAAGCTCCCTGCTAACTGAATGGACCTCTCTCAGACAAGGGGATACCAAAAACACCTTAAAACAGAGTTCCCAGCATGACAGGATGGGACAGACATAAAGCACAATTACAAATTCATGGCTCCCCTTCATAATATTCATGACTCCTATGTGTATATTTGCCCACCCCTCTCCGTATAAAATCTTATTCATTTTGGCTGTCCTTTAAAGTGGGGATGCTTGGCTTCTAGCTGGGGCTCTGCTTCCCAGTCTGTTGGAATGGATATCCAACAGGCTACTACCCTTGTGAGAAATAAAATCTCCATTTCCTAACTTATAAATCTCAATGATTTTTTTTTCTAGTTAACAGAAGAGAAAAAAAAGATTAAAAAGCACATGACACTCTTTAATAAAACAGGTATCCAACAGAGAGCTGGTGGTACAAAGTATTCAGAAAGAAAATGCAAGGCCAGGCACCATGGCTCATGCCTGTAATCCCAGCACTGGGGAGGCTGAGGTGGGTGAATTGCCCTGAGCTCACAGATTCAAGACAAGCCTGAGCAAGAGTGAGACCCTATCTCTAAAAAAATAGCCCGGCGTTGTGGCGGGTGCCTGTAGTCCCAGCTACTTGGGAGGCTGAGGCAAGAGAATCACTTGAGCCCAGTAGTTTAAGGTTGCTGTGAGCTATGACACCACAGCACTGTACCAAGGATGACAAAGGAAGATTGTCTTCAAAAAAAAAGAAAGAGGCTCGGCGCCTGTGGCTCAAGCAGCTAAGGCGTCAGCCACATACACCTGAGCTGGTGGGTTTAAATCCAGCCCGGGCCCACCGAACAACAACGATGGCTGCAACCAAAAAATAGCCAGGCGTTGTGGTGGGTGCCTGTAGTCCTAGCTACTTGGGAGGCAGAGGCAGCAGAATCACTTTGGCCCAAAAGTTGGAGGTTGCTGTAAGCTGTAATGCCACAGCACTCTACCCAGGGCAACAGCTTGAGGCTCTATCTGAAAAAAAAAAAAAAGAAAGAAAATGCAAGTAGACAAAGACACCCCAGTAGAAAGCTACCAAGTAGCCAAACTTCTTCCCTTTGAGATTGAAAAACTTAATGGGGCAGTGCCTGTGGCTCAAAGCAGTACGGCCCGGGCCCCATATACTGGAGGTGGTGGATTCAAACCCGGCCCTGGCCAAAAACAAAAAACAAAAACAAAAACAAAAAAGAAAAACTTAATGGCTAAACGTGGAAAGAAAATAATCATCTTCCAATTTTTGAGTTCTGATTTATAGGACTTGATTTTAAGTATGGTTTGCATCACCTTGAAAGGAGTCAAGTGAATGCACCTACATTTATGTTGAATGAAGTAGGGTGAAACAAGACTAAAATTATTGCCCCTCCATACCTCTTAAAACAATAAGGTCAAGGAAAAAAAAAAACACTACTGGTGTTTCTGGACTCCATAAAAGAGATGAAAAGTTAGCAATTATGAGAGAAAGATGACTGGTAAATTATGAAAAGTGGTTTAAGAAGAAAGATAATAATACGGTAAAACTTAAAAGTAAGTTGAAATAGCCGGGCGTTGTGGCGGGCGCCTGTAGTCCCAGTTACTCGGGAGGTTGAGGCCAAAGAATCGCCTAAGCCCAGGAGTTGGAGGTTGCTGTGAGCTCTGTGACACCACGGCACTCCACCAAGGGCGATAAAATGAGACTGTCTCTACTAAAAAAATAAAAAAAAAAAAAGTAAGTTGAAAGCATAAACAAGTATTACTGAATCTCTTTTAAAAATTGAGAAATCTGGCTTGGTGCCTGTGGCTCAACAGGCTAAGGCTCCAGCCATGTACACCTGAGCTGGCGGGTTCAAATCCAGCCCAGGCCCGCCAAACAACAATGACGGCTGCAACCAAAAAATGGCCGGGTATTGTGGCAGGCGCCTGTAGTCCCAGCTACTTGGGAGGCGGATGCAGGAGACTCACTTTAGCCCAGGAATTAGAGGTTGCTGTGAGCTATGATATCACAGCAGTCTATCCAGGGTGACAGCTTGAGGCTCTGTCTCCAAAAAAAAATTGAGAAATCAGTGGTAGTTATGCTCTAGAAAATCACATGAAAATCAATAGAAAAAGAAAAATGTGACTACTTCTACAAAGAAGGTGACAGAAAATCATATGCTTAAAGAATAGACCAAAGGAAATGAAAAGTTTTATTTTAATTATACAGATATAATGGGAAATTTATCTTAAAATGATAGGAAACATAAATACGAACAATTGAAAATTTCAACACTTGGCTTGGTGTCTGTGATTCAAGTGGCTAAGGCGCCAGTCACATACACCTGAGCTAGTGGGTTCGAATCCAGCCTAGACCTGCCAAACAACAATGATGGCTGTAACAAAAAATAGCCAGGCCTTGTGGCAGGTGCCTGTAGTCCCAGCTACTTGGGAGGCAGAGGCAAGAGAATCGCTTGAGCCCAGGAGTTGGAGGTTGCTGTAAGCTGTGATGTTATAGCACTCTACTCAGGGTGACAGCTTGTCTCAAAAAAAAAAAAAAAAAAAAAAAAAGAATAAAAGAAAATCTCAACACTTACAAAGATCATTTAGTAAACACTAACTAAACTACACCCAAAATCTATATTAGGAAGTTACACAACTCCAATATTAAAAATTAGACACTACAATCACACAGAAGAAACCATGTTAACCAAAGGAGGAATAGAATGAATGGTTGCATTCAATGCAATTCTCTCTTCTACAACTGTAACTCCTAAAGGTCAGTGGTGCAATTTCTTCTTTTCTTTTTTTTTTTTTTTTAAGAGACAGATTGCCCTCAATAGAGTGCTCTGGTGTCATAGCTCACAGCAACCTCCAACTCCTGGGGTTAGGCAGTTCTCTTGTCTCAGCCTCCCGAGTAGCTGGGACAACAGGCAGCTGCCACAACACTTGGCTATTTTTTTGTTGCAGTTTGGCCGGAGCCAGGCTCGAACCTGCCACCCTTGGTGTATGGGGCCAGCACCCTACCCACTGAGCCACAGGAGCTGCCCCAGTGGCGCAATTTCTACAGCACAACATCATAACAAGAAAGCTTTTAACAGGAAATTCCATTCTGCATAGTCTTTCACAAATGAAGGAAATAAAAAATAATCTTAAATTGCAAAGATTTGAGCAATTTATCATTTTTGTACCACAAAGAGATAATTTTTTTTATTATTATTGGGGATTCATTGAGGGTACAAGAAACCAAGTTACACTGATTGCATTTGTTGAGTAAAGTCCCTCTTACAATTGTGTTTTGCCCCCAAAAGGTGTGGCACACACCAAGACCCCACCCCCCTCGCTCCTTCCCATTCTCTGCTCTTCCTTTCCCCACCCCTCCCTCATTCTTTCCACAAAGAGATAATTTTTAAAGAAAGACCCAGAATTAACTAATAGCAATACTGATTGTGTAGATTAGAAGAAAAGGCTTGACTATAAAGAGAACTCATTGCTAATATCTGTAAACTATGGATACAAAACAGGATGTATGTATTCTAAAAACTCTATGATATATGGCTCGGCACCTGTGGCTCAAGCGGCTAAGGAGCCATCCACATACACCTGAGCTGGTGAGTTCGAATCCAGCCCAGGCCTGCCAAACAATAATGATGGCTATAACCAAAAAATAGCCGGTCTTTGTAAACAAATTACCAATTTTTTACTTGCAGATGTGATTTTTTAAAACAATTCATTGTATAGTATATAATAAAATTAAGTTTAATTTTTTTTTTTTTTTTTGAGACAGAGCCTTAAGCTGTCACCCTGGATAGAGTGCTGTGATAGCATAGCTCACAGCAACCTCCAATTCCTGGGCTCAAGCGAGTCTCTTGTCTCCGCCTCCCAAGTAGCTGGGACTACAGGCGCCTGGCACAACACCCGGCCATTTTTTTTTTTTTGGTTGCAGGGTCATTGGTGTTTGGTGGGCCCGGGCTGAATTTGAACCCGCCAGCTCAGGTGTACGTGGCTCGTGCCTTAGCCACTTGAGCCACAGGCGCCGAGCCAGGTTTAAATTTTCAAAAATATATATGTATGTGTGTATATATATATATATATAGCCGGGCATTATGCCGGGTGCCTGTTGTCCCAGCTACTAGGAAGGCAGAGGCAGGAGAATCGCTTGAGCCCAGGAGTTGGAGGTTGCTGTGAGCTGTGATGCCAGGGCACTCTACCCAGAGGGACAGCTTGGGGCTCTGTCTCAGAAAAAAAAAAAATGTCTGTGATATAAAAATACAAAAATCAAAAAAATACAAAAATCATAATTTATATAATTTAAAGCACAACAATAAAAACAAAACAAAGGAAACTTAAAATCATAAAATAAAATAAATGTGACTTTCAAAACCAAGACCAGTCATATCAGTTTAAACAATAAATACAATGGAGAAACAATTTACATATGAAAGTTGATGCAATTCTCAAGGTCAAGGGAAACAATGCAAATCTATATTGTCTCAGTAACTGCCTTGAAAAAACAACTGATTACAAGTGAAAACAATAAAGACACACCATACCAATGAAACAAAAATATAGACTCTTACCATTAACATTAACAATGATTTTAAGATAGAATTTAAGGGGGACAATGGTTTCGGTGCCCGTTGCTCAGTGGTTAGGGCGCCAGCCATATACGCCAGGGCTGTCAGGTTTGAGCCCGGTTCAGGCCTTTCTAAACAACAATGACAACTACAAAAAAAAAAAAAAATAGCCGGGTGTTATGGCAGGCTCCTATAGTCCCAGCTAGTTGGGAGGCTGAGGCAAGAGGATCTCTTGAGTCTAACAATTTGAGGTTGCTGTGAACCAGGGCACTCTACTACGGGCAAGAAAGAGAAACTGTCTCAAAAAAAGAAAAACTCTGCTGGCTTGATGCCTGCAGCTCAGTGAGTAGGGCGCCAGCCACATACACCAAGGCTGGTGGGTTTGAGCTTGGCCTGGGTTTGCTAAACAATGACAACGACAACAAATAAAAATAGCCGGGCGTTGTGGCGGGCACCTATAGTCCCAGCTACTTGGGAGGCTGAGGCAAGAGAATGACTTAAGCCCCAGAGTTTGAGGTTGCTGTGAACTGATGCCAGAGTGCTCCACTGAGGGCGACATAGTGAGACTCTGTCTCAAAAAAATAAAAAATAAATAAAACTCTCCTTCCTCCTTACTTCTTCTCTCCTCCCCCCCTTCCTTCTTCTACCCTGTCCCTCATTCCTTTCCTAGGAAAACCATTTTTTCATTAAGCTATGGCTAATGCATGGGCCCTTCCAGCAGGCAAGGAAGAATATCACATTATCATCACATGGACAAAGATAATTGCTGGTAGCCATCAGGAGCAGGTAGGACTGCTTTATGTCTCAGAGATGCAGAAAGACCAGTATAAAGATGCATGATCTTCCTCACATTTAGGCTTTCAATGGCTTTTATGGGGAAGAAACAGTAGCTTACAGGAAGAATTTATTGGAATAAGGGAGAAAACAAAAACAGTGCAGAGAGGATAAAAGCACACTGTGGAGGAGACAATTCAAGATGACTCTTTATGTATGATGGAGTTTGGTTTGGTATGGGAAGGACTGCTGGGTTTGGTATGGGAAGGATTGAGGGTGATTCTTGAAGTATGGTGGAAAAGGCAGAAAATCATATGATAATAAAATTCTCACTAATTTTACCATCTTGACAAAGTACTTATGCCTTTAAACACTTTTTCCCAATATTTTTAATAAATGCTGTCATAACTGTGCATGTAACTCTTATTTTTTATTAAAGTTATTATTTAAAGTATAAAAAATAGGAAACTATAATGATGATGAAAAATTATCACCCAAAATCCCACTCAGATACATAGTATAATGACTCATTATTTTTGTTCATTTCTTTACTATCTTTATCATTGAGTATTTTATATGGTTTACATCATCCAAAATATATTAGAAATAGTTAACTCAGTATATTCATAAATCCTATGTTTAAGATTTTTAAATGGTAGGGAAATACAGTAACTTCAAAATGGCTCAATTCATCCAATATGATATTTAAAGTTACAAAAGGCCATTATATTTTCTTAATAAAAGTGGGAATATTATAATTATTCAATTATTCTTTTATGAATAGAGAAGAACTCATTTTGGGCTCAATTTCACCCAGATAAGTCACCAAAACAATTTAGTCATTATTACCAATTACTAGGTTAGGACATCAAGTGTAATTAGTTTATGTCATCCTCAAAAAAGGCAAGATTTTCCTACTAAATTGTGAGATGAGACATACATGAAAAATTAAACGAATAAAATAAATTTTATCTACCTTCTAGTACTGGACTGATCTTATAATTATTGTTAAGAAAATAACTTTGGCAGGCACAGAGAAACTTTAACTCTGAGCTGCAGAATCCACCTGGCAACAATTCACCCAAAGATAAATTGCATTCAGAGAATTCTGCTTGTTAAGGAGAGTCAATTTAAATAGTGATTTAACTATTCTAGATTTTAGAATTAGTTAATTTTGGAAAAGGTCTTCAAGTAGTATTTTGAGGAAAGATGCCTCTTATATTTTCTAAGCTCTTAACTCTTTAAGGATGAATTATTGGCTCAGTGCCCATAGCACAACGGTAATAGCACCAGCCACATGCACCGAAGCTGATGGGCTGGAAGTGGGCCCGAGACAGCTAAACAACAATCACAACTGCCCACAAAAAAAATAGCTGAGTGTTGAGGCGGGCGCCTGTGGTCCCAGCTGCTTGGGAGGTGAGAGAACCACTTAAGCCCAAGAGTTTGAGGTTGCTGTGAGCTGTAACACCATAGCACTCTACCTAGGGCGATATAAGGAGACTCTGTCTCAAAAAAAAAAAAAAAAAGCATTTATTATTATATTTGTTTCCATGAATGAAAAACAATTTAAATTGATTTCTCAAGTCGCCACATTTCTCCCTAAGAAAGTCTAAAACAGTAATTTTCAACTGGTGTGCCATGAAAATTTTTAAAGGTCATTAAATTATTTTTGAAAGACCTTCAAAGCACAGAAAGTACTTTTTTTTTTTTTTTAAAGAGACAGAGTCTTATTTTGTCACTTATGGTAGAGTGTTGTGGCGTCACAGCTCACAGCAACCTCCAGCTCTTGGGCTTAGGCGATTCTCTTGCCTCAGCCTCCCCAGTACTTGGGACCACAGGCGCCCACCACAACGCCCAGCTATTTTTTTGTTGCAGTTTGGCCAGGGCTGGGTTGGAACACACCACCATCAGTAAATGGGGCCAGCGCCCTACCCACTGAGTGAGGCACAGGAACTGCCCCCATTCTTTCTTTTTTTACTCTTTTTTTTTTGATCAACATAATTTAAGTGTACCACAGAAGTTTCTCTATAGGTTGAAGTGTGCCATGAGACAAAAAAAAAGTTGAAAAACACTGAACGTCTGAATTTATTTTCTTCTGCTACTTCATATTGTAAACAAAAAGTCTAAATGTAAAAGGCCAGGCGTGGTGGCTCACAACTGTAATCCTAGAACTCTGGGAGTCTGAGGGAGGTGGATCACCTGAGCTCAGGAGTTTGAGACTAGCCTGAGCATGAAGGAGACCCTGTCTCTAAAAGCTAGCCAGGTATTGTGGCGGGTGCTTATAGTCCCAGCTACTTGGGAGGCTGAGGCAAGAGAATCACTTGAGCCCAGGAGTTGGAGGTTGCTGTGAGCTATGACACCATAGCATTCTATGAAGGGCAACAAAGTGAGACTCGGTCTCAAAAAACAAAAAAAGGGGGTAAATATACTCTTTGTTCTTTTTTAGGTAACTTTCTTTCTTCCTGGATGTTAATAGAATTTTACATTAAATTTTATAATGTGTCCCATTTGACAAAGTATATAGAAGTAGTCTTATATTGTTTTTGCTATTGTTTGGTGACCCTTTTTATCTTCATACTCAGGGCTGGATTTTTTTGTTGTTGTTTGGTTGTTCGAAAATTAACTTTCCATCGTTATAACTGATCAAATGATTATTGTTTGTCTTTATCTCTTCACTTATTTCCATACTGGTATTAAAATTATCTTCTCTCATTAAAAAAAATTATCTTATCTTGTCAACACAACCATCTTTGTATATAGTCAACTGTTTGCTTTTTTTAACCTTTTAGAACTTTTCAAGAAACTCAGGTACAATCGATACAGAATTTCAATGAAAACAAGCACTGAAAATTGCTATTCCATTTTATTGACCCTACAATATTTTCTTATTTCTAATTGCATTATTTCACCTCATTTTATTCACCTTTTCTTTGAATTAATCCTCTTGTCTTTTCATTTGAGCCTGGTAAATCTTGGTTTTCTTAACACTTTAAATGATAAAATTTGCCTTCTTGCATTCTTTGTAAATATCAAACATTTCCAAAATGTTGGTTCGATTAATGTAGGCTATTATTTCTAGATGTAAGCTAAAGGCAACCAGAATATGTGACCTCAAAATACCTCTTTGATATGAAGCTTATTTTGAGTTGAAAGCAATCAAAAAGCAGCAAATGCAGGAAAAGCACTCTCTACTACCTTTTTTTTTTTTTTTTGCCTAAAGACAGAATATAAATTCTCCTTTACCAGCAAGGACTTTTGACTCCTTTCAGTGTGGAGATAGTACCAGAGTAATCTTCAAACAAACCTCACTCCATAAGTTTCCTCCCATATAATTACTTTCCCTAGTTTCCTACACTTGGAAGCCTCAAACTGTTTTCCTTTGTACAATCATTTTTCTAAACATTTATTGTTCTTTATTGAGTACATTATATAAGCCAGAGTTCTAAGTCACCACTTTGAATAACTGTTAGTTGAAGTTTCTCCCTTGTGATGTCAGCTAATAAACTCTTTGTTCTTCTCTTGTTGATTTTTCTTATTGTTGAACAGTCCCAACTGAAATTGATGATGGAGAAAGAGAAATTTTTGCCTCCCCTATAATGTTCTACTCCTGAGCTTTCAGGATTGTTTCTGATTAAGTATGGAAGGAGATTAAAGGGGCTACAGGGAGGTGAGAGAAAATCAGGGACTTCTGGACAAGAAAGTTGGATAGGGCCCTGAAGGGAAAAGAGGAATTTCAGATGAGTGTCACCTACTTAACTAAGTATGTGCTGCTCCTGTGAAATATGATTTTTATCCTGTAACACATACCCTCTATCCTGTAACATAAAACAAAGAAAATGATTCCCCCATAAAACAAAGATAAGGATCTTTGTCGCAGAACAACGCACACCATAATTATGAGAAACAGCATAAGACTGACACTGTCATACCATCATTAGTAAAATAACAGTTAATAATTATTGCTACAGAAGGAAGGAAATTAGATTTATATGACAATTGAGGTAATCCACAACCAATGAAACCAGGACAGTACCCTTGAAAGCCTAAGGGGAACCAATGGGAATTCTCATAAATAAATATAGGAGGAATTTGGATGAAAGTACTTATATTGGTATACTGCCTTTGTGCGGTGCCTCTTCTCACTCTAGAGGGGGACCCTTTTCCATTCTCCTGGAAAAATCAATGCTTATCTCTACTTTACTTCGAATAAAAATTACACTTCTTTCTTTGCTATATTGGAGTAAAGAACTTTCAAGCAGAAGCTAACAAGAAGAGCTGGTAAATGCAGGCAAGAATCAGCTTCACCCAGCTTGTCAGACATCTCTGTCACCTTTACACTGTAATCAACAAATTTAAAATTTCTTGCCCTCAAAATTACCATGACAGTTCCAAGATAACCATAAAAAGCAGAGGTATCCAATCCATAGCCCTCAGGGCGCATGTAGTCCAGCATGGCTATGAATACAGCCCAATACAAAATCATAAATTTGGGCAGTGCCTGTGACTCAGTGAGTAGGGCACCAGCCCCATATACCAAGGGTGGCGGGTTCAAACCTGGCCCCGGCCATACTGCAACAAAATCATAAACTTACTTAAAATATTATGAGTTTTTTTTGTGGAACTCAATTGTACAGTTCTCAAGCATAAACTTTGTAAACAATAACACTTTGTCACAATATCACATAAAATAAACATAAGTAAGCTCTTGCTATTTGTACACATTCGTGGCTTCCAATTTACAGCAGTGTGTAGCTTCTGGTGTGTTATCTTCCAAGAGTAGACAGTTGAATTAACACCATCAGACATTACATGTGCTTACAGTGACATGGCAAGATAGGGATTATCAATATTTCCACCTACCACTGCAGCATTAGGCATTTAATGTTATTTATAAGTTAGGTAAGCATTCTTATTTGATTAAGGGTACTTCCACACTTAGGCAGTACCTCACACACCACCAACAATGCCTTGCAATCAGCCTTCTGCCTTGCCCTGCATCAGCAGCCAAGATAGCCCAGACCTTGCTTTCTATTTTCCTGTTAAATAATTTTCATAATATAAGTAAATAGGCTTGGCACCTGTAGCACAGTGGTTTCGGCGCCAGCTACATACACCAAGTTTGAACTGGCGAGTTCAAACCCAGCCCCAGGCCAGCTAAACAACAATGACAACTGCAACAAAAAATAGCCAGGTGTTGTGGCGGGCACCTGTAATCCCAACTACTTGGGAGGCTGAGGCAAGAATATCACTTATGTCCAAGAGTTTGAGGTTGCTGTGAGCTACAGCACTCTACTGAGGGCAACATAGTGAGACTCTGTCTCAAAAAAATAAAAATACAAGTACATATAGATCCTTATCTATTATTAGCTTTTTAATGCCAGCATGACTTGTACAACATCTCAAAAGAAATCAGAACCCCGTAAAAGAAAAACTATGGATGATGGAAGGCTGTTCAATGAAAAGTGGGCCAATAACTACCTTTTTGTTAAGGAAAATAGTAAAGTACTCTGCTTAATTTGTAGGGAATTTGTGCATGCTTTCAAAGACTATAATTTGAAAAGTTTATGTAAAAACATGCTGCCAAATTCAATGTGTATGAAAGATTGTGGCATAAGGAGAAAATAGGGGACTGAAAAACAGTCTTGTATTCTCAACAAAAAAAATGTTCAAGTTACAACTCAGATGGATTCCATTGTAAAAGACAGTTATGTGACAGCATATTTAATAGCAAAAAAAATCAAAGACATTACTGATGGTGAGTTTATTAAGCAACAGACGGAAAGCATAGCAGATATAATTTTCCCTGAAAAAAAGGGAGATATTTCCAAAACCAGTTTGTCTCACCATACTATGGCCAGTAAATTGAAGAAATTAGAA
>CAUYRH010139844.1:0-39189 GCA_963574655.1 Perodicticus potto
ATTCTGTTCCAAACACCTACCTCTCTGCTTTTGTGCCAGAACCATGCTGTTTTGATCACTATTGATTTATAGTAGAGTCTCAGGTCTGGTAGCGTGATTCCTCCTGCTTTGTTTTTATTTCTGAGTAATATCTTGGCTATTTGAGGTTTTTTTGATTCCACATAGAACGAAGTATTATTTTTTCAAGTTCTTTAATATAGATCTCTGTGGAGGGCTGGCAGGTGCAGAGTCAGAGCCTTGTGGTCGCTGGCAGAGTCCCTGGCCACGGGTGGACCTGTGGAGGCCTGGCAGGTGTAGGGTGTGGGGCTGCACAGTCGCTGGTGGTGTCCCTCGCAGAAGGCAGGCCTGCAGATGCCCGGCAGGCATGGGGCATGGGGCCACAAGGTCACTGGGGGTGGGCCTGCAGAGGCCTGGCAGGTGCGGGCCTGTGGGGCTGTGCAGTTGCCAGGGGAGTTTCTGGCCGGGGGCGGGTCTGCAGAGGCCTGGCAGGTGTGGGGTGCGGAGTTGCATGGTCACTGGGGGAGTCCCTGGCTGGTTACGGGCCTGTGGAAGCCCAGCGGGCTTAGGACACAGGGCACAGGCCACGCGATAGATGTTGGATTCCCTGGCCAGGGGGAGAGAGGCTCGCTGTGGCCTCCCGGAGTCTTCTGCCAGTGGGGCACTTGGTCCGGCAGGCAGGGAGGCAGGTGGCGCTGCTCAAGCACCTCCTCTCACAGTCTCAGCAGGTATTAGGCTTCTGGTTCATCAGGTAAGGGGGTAAGGGTGTTCTGTAAGTTCAGAATGGTGGGGAAAACTTTAGTTCAGTTTTTCTGCCTAGCAAGAGAATGTTCAGAGTCACAGCAGGGTCGCCCTGAGGAAGCAGAGCCCACTTCCCACAGCACTCTTCCATGGGGTGAGACAAAGGGTCCACAGTTCATCGCTTGTCTGTAGAAAACCTGCAGGAGCAAATGAAGAGAAAAAAGACAGGAAACAGAAAAACAAAAATACCACAGCTTTCTTGGGGCATGGGACAGACACTTTTCCTTTCAGATGAATTTTGTACCTGAAGCTTGGTTTCTTGGAGTGGCAGCTTGCCTCAGCAGAGGTGACCTGCAGTTATCTCTTCTCTCTCTTGGCTGGGCTTCTAGTCTTTAGCTTAATTGGGCAGTTTCTGGAGGTTATCTTTCCTTTTGGATAGGAGCCTCTTTCAGAAGCTGCTTCCAGTTGGCCATCTTGCTCTGCCTCCCTTTTTTTCAGGTAGTAGTTTTTAATTTAAATTTTATTTTCTCTCTTAGAAATAATGGCCACCCCTACTCTCTTTTGTTTACCATTTGCATGGAGTATCTTTTTTCTATCCTTTCATTTTCAGCCTACATATATCCTTAAATCTAAAGTTAGTTTCTTATAGGCAGTAAATAGTTGGGTCATTTTTTTCTATCCAGTGAGACACTGAATATCTATTTTTTTTAATTACAGAAACTTCCTCTTTAATCAAAGGTCTTTAACATGGAACAGATTTCTTGAATAAAATGGAAATTTCCCATACATTGAAACAAATCCACAAGTCACCACACATAAAACACCCAGCAGGAATAAACAAAACAGCATGTTTACACAAGCCCTGTAACAAGCATGGTTTTATTCTCAGATGTTTCTCCATCTACCAAGTGTATTCTGGATACAGAGCACACTGTGGCTCCTGAGGTCACACTCAGCTGAGGTGTGGTCCACACCTGACTGGGCTGTGGTGGTTGACTCTACTCAGGAAGTAAAACAGTAACCAGCACATTCATATAATGTGTTGAACATCCTGTAAATATTAAAGTGAGAAACAAGAAGGCAAAATAATAACATTATTGGAAATATATCAGAAAGCAAGAACAGCTATTTAAAGCTTCAGACTAAAAAGTGGCTGTCCAGCTTCATTACTCTGGCTTCTTGGGCAGTGGGCCCTGGAATAGCAAGATGTGATGGTCTGGTTAATGCTTCATATAAGCGGCCCATACCTGACTCTGCTGAATCCCATGATTCTCCCATTTAGATTCAGACATCAAATGGGTTTTAGGGACCAGCTTGTCTATGTCCTTTGGCAACATGACATGATGGTATTTGAACTCTTCATCATTGAATTTGTCCAAATAGCAAATTTGTTTGTGTGACACCATTACTCTACCTGTGAGCCTCCAGCCCTGCACCAACAACCCCCAAACTCTGCATATCTTTTACATGGTGAATTCAGTCCAGTTACATTTAAAGGAATTATCAGTAGGACAGTATTTACTATTGCCCTTTTGTTACTTGTTTTCTGTTAGTGTTGTAGTTCTTTTGTCTGTCTTTTCCTCTCTTGTGTTCCTTTGTGTTTTGTTGATTGCTTTTTTGGAGTGATAGGCTTTGATTTCTTTCTGTTTTTCTTTTGTGTATGTTCTATAGGTATTTTTTCTTGTTACTTTGGGGATTACATGTCTTATAACAGTCTAATTTGAATTGATAACAACTTCAGTTTAATAATATGCAAAAATGCTACATTTTAACTTAGTCTACTCACTTTTTGTTATTGTTACAATTTACATGTGTTCATACCATATGTCTTTAAACTATTATAGTTATAGATATGCTTAATAGTTTAGTCTTAAGTAATTTACCTACTACCATTACAGTGGTACAGTATTCTGTATTAGTCCATACGTTTACCTTTATAATGAGTTTCATATTTTCTTATGCTAGCATGTTGCTGTTTTACGTCCTTTCATTTCAACATGAAGGGTTCCCTTTAGCATTTCTTGTAAAGCATGTCTAGTGATAATAAACTACCTAAGCTTTTGTTTGTCTGAGAAAGTTTTTCTCTTTCATTTTTGATGGACAGGTTATGTTGCATGCCTCTTTCAAAATACACTGCTTTGTGTATTAATCAATGAATGGTTTGTATGTCCTGTAATTCTGGTTGATATGTGTGCTCAGTACTGAAATTACTATTAAAATAATATATTTTTATTATTTTTTCTATTCATAAGAATTAAATGACTTATATTTTGTGTTTGTCAAGTATCTGAATGGACAGATTAAAAAAAAAGTCAAACCATAAGATGAGGGTAGAGATTTTTATCTACCTTATTCATTTATAAATCCTTATTACCTAGAAAAATGTTTGGTATGTTATAGTCACACAGTGTATGTTTTCTGAGCGAATAAATGTAAACATAGACTAAAAGTGCCTTCTTAAATTTTGTGCACTTTATCTGTCTCTTGACTTACCTAGCCTTGGCCTTGCTGAGAGTAACAGAAAGTCTGTAGGTATAGTCAATTCTTCCCCCCAATGAAGGGTCTTCAATATAGACATTTTTGAAATGGGAAAATTTCTGAGTAGAATAGGTAATGGTGGTGTTTGTGTCCTAACAAAAAGTACTCTATAGTCTGGTATTTAGGACTTGTAATCAAAAGGACCACTTCTCCTCTCATTCACTCTAAAGGGAAACATGGAAGTTAATGAGTCCTGCCAACATAAAGGCATCAGTCAATCTCAGTGTTAAAAACACACAGGCCATAGCAAGTCACTACACATTAAGAAAACTTCTGTGATAAAATGTGAGAAATAAAAGTCAAAAGGCATGAAACAATATGACCTGTGGCTTGGTGAGTAGGGTGCTGGCCCCATATACTGAGGGTGGTGGGTTCAAACCTGGCCCCGGCCAAACTGCATCAAAAAAAAAAAAAATGAAATAGAACTTACCATCCGCAATTACAAAATTCTAACATCAGCATACAGATTTGGGAAATGATGACATCCTAACTAAAATAAGAACAGGGTGCTCTGGAAAGAACACAGGACAAAGAAAAAGAAAAAAAGATCCTGTAAATTAAAAAAACCCATATATATATATATATATATATATGATGTCCATATAGTTGGTATGCAATTTAGAATTTAAATTTTATGGACACCAACTTTATGGACACCTTGTATAACATAGCAAAAATTCTATAGAAGGGTTAGAAGATTAAGAGACTCTTCCAGCGAGTAGAATAAAAGGAAGTAGTCGGAACATCAGAAAATAAAGATAAAATAAAAGGCCAACTGGAAGATCCAAATTCTTGCTAAGACAATTTCCAAGAAAAAAGAACAGAAAAAAATAAAGAGGATAAAATTATAAAAGAAATATCATGAGATAATTTCTCTGAGTCTTTTAACTGAAAGAGCCCTCTGAGTCACTTGGAAACAATAAACGAAAGAAGAACAACACTTGTAAAGTTACAGAACACGAAGGATAAAGAGAGGAGCTCAAAAATTCTAGAGGAAAGAAGCAGGCCACTAACAAAGAATGAGAGTCAAGACTGGCATCAGATTTATCATCAGCAACACTGGATGCTTGAGGACAGTGGAGTGATCCTCTCAAATGGTTCTAAACCTAAAATTCTACATTGTGTCAAATCACGAGGCAAGTGTCAGGGCAGAATGAAGACATTTTTAAGCAGAAAGGCTCAGAGATTTTACCTCCTGTGATCTTTCCTTATAAAGTCAACTGGTATGCCCCAGCAAAACAAGGGAATCAATTAAGACATGGGATGAAGAAACAGTGATGACGGCCCAGGAGAGTAATTAAGGTGAATCTCAGGATGCAGCTGAGTAGCAGACCTGACAAGCCATCAGTCAGCCTTGAGTGGCCTAGACTATGATGACCCACATAGTAATATGCACTTCTGGCCTTTGCTGTGAACTGTATTTCAAAGACAAACTTATGTACATACCATTTATTGATTCTGACCTTTGGAATCAATCCTTAAACCAGTGAAAAGGATTTAGCTTTGTATACGGAACAGAAGGAACAGAATGCAAATGCTTTAAACCTCCGCAGTGAAATAGAAAAATACTAATGACAGTTTGGAGGAGGAAACAAGGAGGAGAAGGAGAGGAAGTGAGTGTTGGGTAGGAATATTATCTTCCCAATTAGGGTGCGTTTATAATTGATGAAATCAAAACAAAAAAACAAAACAGGCTCCCATAGATTACTTAAAGTTACAGACATAACCAGTAGGGAAATTAAAACTATGGATATATCTGTGTTGTTAGAAGGGGAAAAGGAAAGTGGAGAAGTAGAGTAAATGAACTAAATTCTTCATCTAATTGTGGAAGAAAGTTTTTAGGTAAGATCTAATACTTAATAAATTCAGAAATGGTGGTGCAAGTGCATAATTTAAAGTTACAGAATTAACTATCTGATCTACCTTCTGAACAAGTTTGAGAATAGTTTTCTTTGGGCAGTGGGGTTGGGGTGTGGTATAGGGTGGGCGTGAGGGGTCTATTATTCTACTTGATAAGCCTGAGTGTACTAATTGATTTTATAACCATCTCCATGTATTCCTTTTACTGGAAATATCAAAAGTACTTTAAAAATAAAACTAGTATACTGTAATCACTTTATAAAGGGTAGCCATTATTATATTAGTGAGTGGGCAGGGAGAAAAATCAAGAATAACATTACAGAGTTATTATGGCAAAATATTCAAAGCATGGATTTTGGCTCAGTTTGAGGCCTGGCTCTGCCATGTCCTATTAGGTGGCCTTGGCAATGCTCAGATTCTCATCTGTGAAGTAGGGATAACAATAATATTTATTATGCTATACATGATTAGGAAGATTATGTGTAATGATTCATATAAAGCTGTTAGCATGGTATCTGGATCATTGTAAACATAATAATATTTCTTATTTTTATTCAGTAATATTAATTTTAGACTAAGTCTGGTTTTAAGAAATAAGGGACCTACACTTGGCTCCAGTTTTACTGCAGGTATTAACAAGCTGTGTGACTTGGAACGGATCACTTAAATTACTCACACCATTGTTTCTCTCTTAAAAAGTAGTTGCAATAGTATCTGCTTTTTAACTTTAGAATAAACTGCAAAAATTAATGAAGTCTTTATGTATAACAACGCTATAAATAATCCTAAGGGAGGCAATGTGGACTGTGCAGCTAATGAGCTTATGTACAAGTGTTCAGAGTAGAAACTTCTGTAGCCTCACTCATGAAATAGATACAAGTTCATAATCCCTTATCCAAAATCTAGGAGCCAGATATGTTTAGAAATTCAGAATTTTCTTGTTGTAGAAAGATAATATGCTACATCTGACATTATATTATGTACTATCTCCAGAGATCTGAGAAAGCCTATAATTAGACATAGACCATCCTAGGTCAGATATTGCTGCTAAAAAGCCTTCAAGTCAGGTTAGGTTTTGCCATCAAGTACATTTTGAGAAAAACTTTCAGTTTTCTGGGGGCTTTGTTTGTATTTTTTATTTTCAAATAAGCATTTGTGGATGTGTGCAGCCATCAGAGATTTTTCCTCCCCATATATTTTTGGCAAGTTCATTGCTTTGGTGCATGGCTCTGAAATGAGAAGATTATATTTAACAGTAATGATGAAATAGCCATATTAGTGCCAGACATTTGAGGCTGCAAAATAATACAAGAACTAAAAATACTCAGAGGAAGTATTTTTGAAGAGTATTGTTGGAATGAGGTCTGTAGTTTGTTGTTGTTGTTATCGTTGTTTTCCTACAGAAAAAAGAGCCTGTGGATATCTCAGTCAAATCTCAAGCAGATACAACATTTCAGTTCTCTGACCCCCATTTGATGGAGTCCATTAAGCTGGGTGATCCCAAAGTGCATGAGTTCCTTAGGTTGCTTGCTCTCTGCCATACCGTAATGTCAGAAGAGAATAGTGCAGGTAAGTGAAAAATGTATCTGAGTGGTGGGCCGTGTGTGTTGGCTTTGGTTTTGAATATCAAAATTGACAGTAAGTTTGAGGGATTTTCAAATTAAAGGTAGAACATTGCATAAGGGGTTTACCTGTGACTAGCTCTTCTTAGTATTTGTTTATATCCCAAATGTTACCACCATGAAATTATATAATAAGAAAAAAAGAAAAGAGCAATAGCTAGCTTTTGTCTTCAAGGCATTTTCTGAACCAGGAGAACTTGCTCATTGGTTTCCAGCCTCTATGGGGCTTGGATTAGAAACAGCACAGCTGAAGGCTTGTCCAAGGTAAAAAGTATAACAAAAGGGCTTCCCTCTAAAGTGTGCCTCCTGAAGACTACTCTCATCAAATTACCAAGGTCACACTTTAAACAACTTGAAAAATACTGAGAAATAAACACAAATCTGGAGGCATGATGCTAACAGACTTCTGGCTATACTACAAATCTAGAGTGATCAAAACATAATGGTACTGGCACAAAAATAGAGATGTAGATATATGGAATAGAATAGAGAACCTAGAGATGAACCCAGCCACGTATTTCTAAGTATTATTTTGGCTATTTGAGGTTTTTTTTTTTTTTTTTTACCAATTCCATATAAAATGAAGTACTATTTTTCACGTTCTTTAAAGTATGATTTTTTTCTTCCATCTCTATTCTTTATTTCAGTCTCTGACCTGAACATTTCTTGCTTTCTTTTCTAGTTCATGGATGTTTTCAAGAATATGAAAATGCTTTTATAGTTGTTTTATAACAGGAGAGGTTGGTCCTATACCTAGTCTACTGTTGCCAGAAGGAAAAGTTATTATATAATTTCATAGGTAGACCAAGTAATTGATTTAAGGTTTTCTCTTTTTTCAATTTTGAAAATTCATTCATGCCTATATCAATTGAAACAATACAATACAAAAACTAATAAAGGCGAAGCTACTCATAGTTTCTCTGAACTCTAATCTCTCCCTATAGGAGTAATCAGTGGTAACATTTGGTGTGTATCATTTTACCCTTTCCACTTGCTCATAGATAAGTGCAAGAATATATGCAGCTAGGTAATGGTTTATTTGTTTTTAACACAAGAGAATTATAGTTTATCTACTAATATGCAACTTGTTTTTTTAATTTACTTTGGACATGACTACAAATCAGTAAATATGATTGTAGCTCTGCCCACTTTTTCCCATTCATTTTTACATACCAACATGACATAATTTTACATAGAAAAAAATTATTTGTTTTTTTTATTGTTATATCATTGCTATAAATATTCATGTAAAGCATTTAGGACAGTTCTGAGCACATAATGAGCACTTGTTAAATGGTAGTTATATATTTCTACAGTGTGGAAGCTAAGTTGAGGGACACAGGAGTTCATAAAGTTACAAAAATATCATAACTCTTAGCAAATAGCCAAGAGTAAAAGACTCTTTCAAGGCATCAAAATGACCACAATGCTATCAAAAGATCAAAAATAATCTCAGCTACCAACCATACCTATGACAGACATCCTTTTTCTTATATTGTTGAAGTCCACACTTGATCTTAGCCAAAAGGCCGAGACGCGATATATTGTTGAAGTCCAAAAAGGCAAACAGTTGATAAGTAACTAGTAAATTTACATGTTTGTTTTATGCATGCCGTTTTAAAATTATATACCTTTTTTTCTCATTTTGTCCTTTTTATCTCCACGCTTGTATTACCCCCATTCTACACACTCACACTATCAGGTAATGCATATTAAAATTCTGGTTTGATTCCTTATATTTTAAGATATTTCTTGTATGTATTCTTGTAAAATGATCATTAGTGGCAGACTGAAGTATAATTTGAAGTTTCTGCTCCATCACTGTTTGGCTGTGTGATCTTTCCAAAGTCATGTAACCTCTTTCAGTCATAAATTCTATCAGTATAAAATGAAAATAATAATTTTAATAATCCCTCCCTCAAAGGCTTGCCCTGAGGAATATGCAGGTTAATACATATGAAAATGTTTCAGTTTGTGAAACATTATAGCACATTTCTAGTCACTGAAAATATAAGGTGTGGTTCTGATCTAAGAAACTTTCAACACAATGGGAAAGACAGAAATGGATATTTCCCCATAAGATGCCGAGGGCTACCTTGATGACATGCATGAAGTCCTATGGTGTCCCAGAGGACAGGTGCCTGGTTCAGCCCTTGGTGAGTAGAAAAGATCTGAGGATAAAAACAATGTTTAGAGCTGATGCTTGGGTTTTGTGTTGACGAATGAGTTGGAGTGGGTATTGAAATTCTATGAATATTAGTTAGTATTCTTAGTATTGATATGCTTCTTTCTTTTTCTTTCAGGACAGCTGATTTACCAAGTTCAGTCACCTGATGAAGGGGCTCTAGTGAATGCTGCTGGAAATTTGGGGTTCGTTTTTAAGTCTCGGACCCCAGAGACAATAACAATAGAAGAATTGGGGACACTAGTTACTTATCAATTGCTTGCCTTTTTGGACTTCAACAATATAAGAAAAAGGATGTCTGTCATAGGTATGGTTGGTAGCTGAGATTATTTTTGATCTTTTGAAAGCATTGTGGTCATTTTGATGCCTTGAAAGAGTCTTTTACTCTTGACTGTTTGCTAAGAGTTATGATATTTTTGTAACTTTATGAACTCCTGTGTCCCTCAATTTAGCTTCCACACTGTAGAAATATATAACTACCATTTAACAAGTGCTCATTATGTGCTCAGAACTGTCCTAAATGCTTTACATGAGTATTTGTAGCAATGATATAACAATAAAAAACCCAAATTAAAATAAATTAAGAAATAGAAACCACAAAAACTGCTCTACGTGAATTAACAGACTTAATTGTCACAACAATCATTGCAATATTGTCAAAATCGTTCCCCCTTAAAATAATTTCACATGCTAACACCAAGATTTTTTATTTCCCTAAAACATAGACCCGATTTTGCCATCCCTTAGTTAAAAAAACATTGGTGACTTCCCAAAATTGAAAGGATAAAGTCCTTAGTCATGATAACCAAGATTATTTGCAATCTGGTTTCGGCCTACTTTTCTTCTGCTTCCCCCCACTTTGAGCTGCAGCCTCATCAGACCTCACCACTCCCAGGTACGCCATGCACTTTTACACCCTTTGTGCATGCTGCTCCCCCTCTCTAAAGCATGCCTTTCCCTCGCATCTCTTGGAAATCTCCTACTCATCTGGTAATGTCCAAATCCAATGCAGCTCATCTCTCAGTTCTTTCACATTTCCTTTGTGTTCCCAGAGCCGCTTGTTCATAACACCAGTGTGACATCAGGCTCCTGACACTATGACCGCAGGTGCTATGCCTTTGTCTTCTTAAACTGCCCAGGGCCAATCATGGAGCTAGGTTTTCTATAAATGTTTGTTGAGTAAAATTCAACCCACATTTTATAACTTATGAATATCCTGCTCAGCACATTAAATCAATTTCCAACTGTGGAAAACACATGTATATATCTATGTAACAGCAGGGTTTTTGGTCTCTAACTACTGGAAATTAGACCCGAGAGATTGTCTTAGCAGGTAAGAACCAAACAACAACGGAGGATGTTTGTTTTTATTTCTTATGACAACAGAACGTAGTCAGTCATCAGTGCAACTGAGAGGCACGCATGCCACTCTGGGTGTGGCCTCATCTACCCGCAGGAGCGATCTCCCATGCACAGCCTCAGGGGAGGTGTTACTGACGCTGGTTTAGCCCACAGTGGGTTTCTCTTTGCTCTGAGGGTGTTGACAAAGATCTAAGATTGCTACACAGGGAGACGCTTGGCTTTTGCTCAGCACTGGTCACCATGACGGGCTGTGGAGAAATTGCAACCTAACCGCAAACATCAGATGTTTGCTTTAATGGATCCCATATGAAGAAAGGTAATGCTCCACCACAGATTTCATGGAGGTTTGCTGGCTTTCTTTCAGTTCTGCCTGCTTTTTAAGCAGGAGGAGTTTAAGAGGAACTCCACTCGGGTAGAAAAGTTCTGTTTGATAGCAAGGCAAGAAAAACCCTCTGGTCTTACGGTTGTCACATGGGTTGGTCTGTGGGGATAACACCTTGATGTTCAGAGATTTGCTGCGCTTGCTGCCGCTGCCCCTCCTTCTGTTTTTGTTCTCCCTTATTCCCCCTCCCCTTCCTCTTCTACTTGTTCTTCTCTTCTGCCTCCTCCTCCTCCTTTCTTTCTTTTGTGGGGAGAGAGCCTATCATTCATTGAATCATCAAGGTATAAGTTTAATATCTGTAGTACTTTCATTCTGGGGAAAGAGCCCTGATTTAAGGCAGAGAGATCTGAATAAAAATTGATTTCTATATATAGAGAAAATTCAAAGATAGTTATGAATGGAGACCACTGTCAGATAATCCTTAAAGAAGTATAAATTATAGTTAGCTCCTTGAAAAGCTCTTCTAAGATAGTTAGATAAAGGTTGGTCGACTCTAAGCTTATTTTTAGACATTGTCATAGCACAAATCACACTGCCATGTGACAGGCCTTTCCTTGAGTGGTGTATGAGCAGCTGAGATATGACAAAGGAGAATTACCTGTCATCCTTCACTGAGCTGCTGCTGCATCTACTTAGAAGCCGTTTCTGACCTTTTCCTTTCTTCTATGTCACAAAGGCATAGCTGCTGCTTTTAATGAATTTTATGCAATTATAATTCATTTTAATGAAACAAATATCTATTAAGTGCCTACAGTGTTCTAGAGCACTGGTTCTCAACCTTCCTAATGCCACGGCCCTTTAATACAGTTCCTGTGGGTCATGACCCACAGGTGGAGAACCGCTGTTCTAGAGACTTGAAACTAAAGTAGCCTGTGAAAAATAGAAAGATAGTTTGTGTCCCTGCATCCAAGAGAACATAGTGAAACAGGGTAGAAAACAGACTGGAAAGGGAAGATCTTGACGAGCCCTCTACATGCTGTGTTAAGCAGCAGTGTGAGGATGACTCTGGCTGGAATATACAGAAGAATTTGGAAGGACACAGGGAAGGGATGAGTAAAGTCAGTTAGGTTAACATGATTAACTTAAGTGATAGAGACATTTATAACTTGGATTAGATGTATGGGTAGAGAAGAGGTAAGAACTATGAGTGTTGTCCAGATTCATAGTTTGGGAGACTGAGAGGATATTAAAGCTGATTACTGAGACTGGGAATATTGGAGGAGCAGCTAATTACCGGAGGAAGGTAATGTGTTCAGTATAAGTTTGAAGTACCTGGGCGTATCCAAGAGATGTTTAGTTGGTAGTTAGATGTACAAGTCAGAGGGAGTGCTGGAGATGGGTTGGGTACAAGATGTACATTTGAGAGCAATCAGTCTGTTGATGGAAACTGAAGCCGGAGACATGGATGCAGTTGCCCAGGGACAGTATGAAGGATGGAAGGAGAAAAAGACCCTTAGTAAGTCTCTGAAAGAACACCAACATTTAAAGGACAAGCAATGTGAGAAGATTCTTTAACCTAAAAACTATGACCTCTGTCTAGGCTCTGATCACATGCTGTCTTCTCCATTTGAAACTGGTATGTTCTTTTAAATTTATTTTAAAAAGGATTAACTTCTGAGAAGACTGAGAAGCCTTTGAGCAGAAATGACCAGAAGCCTTGGATGAAAAGAGTTATAAAATTTGCTGAGCTGCTGAGGGAAACGTTTAGTGCATGAACTTAACCAGGATTCCATTATATTGGATTTGCACAAATCTAAAGGAATGGATGCTGGGTTAAGAGAAAGCTTCAGGATGAAAAATATTTATTGAATCAGAAAATTGTACAGCTGAAAAGGACTTCTGAAGTTAGATTGTTCAAACTTCTCCTTTTTATTGGTAGAAACTGATGCATAAAGATGGTAAAGGACTTGCACAGGTTGCAATGAGTTTTTTTTCCCCTCACTGTGGGCAACTAGAGCTAAAGTAAGTACAGGAAAAACTTGATGAGTTCTAGCAATTAGGAAAGCTGAATGAGACAAGACCTAGACAAAGCCAAGGACCAAAAAGCTTCCAAGGTGCATTAAATCTGTGCAAGCCAGGAGGAGGAAACTAGAATAGATTGTGCTGACTAAGGGTAGTTAAAGGTTAGAGGGGAAAGTAACTTATTGTATTTTTTTTTTTTTTTTGAGACACAGTCTCAAGCTGTCACCCTGGGTAGGGTACCATGGAATCACAGCTCACAGCAAATTCAAACTCTTGGGCTTAAGCAATTCTCTTGCCTCAGCCTCCCAAATAGCAGGGAAAACAGGTGCCTGCCACAATGCCCGGCTATTTTTTTTGGTTGCAGTTGTCACTGTTGTTTAGCTGGCCTGGGCTGGGTTCGAACCCACAACCCTTGGTACATGTGGCTGGTGCAGTAACCACTGTGCTACCGATGCTGAGCTGGAGGTAACTTATTGTATTTTGATGTTTATATTTAAAAAAATCAAGCTGTAAATTTTACATCTCATTACAATAATAGAAAATATTTATGTTCATCTGTTTTGAGGCGTTCTATTTTTAGAGAAAAGGCACGATTGAAAGGAAAGCACTCAAATGATGAAGTTTGTGAGGGCTAGAGTGTTCTGACTACGAAGTTGTGACCCAGATGGTTGTTCTTGGGAAGAAACATATGGCTATGTCATTCATTCTTTCATTTATTTAATAAATAATTATGAAGTGTCTACTTCATGTCAAGGTGTAAAACCAAACCTATAAAGTTAGGCCAAGTGTTCCTTGGTTTACAATAAAGATTTTTCTGATAGCAATTTGTGGGTAGGATCAGAGGTGAGGGGAGCATAATAGGGGGTGCCAGTCCCACATTAGGAATTACAGGCTGAAAACACAGCCCTACTAATACAGATTTCCAGTGGGAAAGGGTGAAAATTTTATTTTTTAAAAGCCTTCTGTGAGATATGCTTGCAGTCAGGATTGTGACCCAGGAATAAACTGCCAAGAATGAATGGGCTTTTTAAAAGAGTAAAGTGGGTAGAGAAATGTGTCAGCAAGGACCGAGAACAAATGCACAAGCCATGATTTTGAGTGACTAGAATTCCATAAAGAGATGATTTGGAAGCCAGGCGTTGTGGTGGGAACCTATAGTCCCAGCTACTAAGGAGGCTGAGGCAGGAGAATCACCTAGGCCCAGGTGTTGGAGGTTGCTGTGAGCTGTGATGCCACAGCATTCTACCGAGGTGATAAAATGAGACTCTGACTCTAAAAAAAAAAAAAAAAAAAAGAGATGATTTGGAGTAACACTGATATTGAATTGAACAGTAATAGGTCTTGAATTTCACACCAGGAGATGGGCAAGCAAAGCTCTTAAATCCACTCAATATGGAGGTTTAATTTAAAGGTATCAACCCTTCAGAAGTAGTAGGCAAGGAAAATAGGAGGGTAATATGTATCAGAGCAAAAATACTTGTTTCTGATTTCGAGAAATCAAAGGATTTCAGTAGATGGAGTATTTCTAAATTAATAAAATAGGAATAAAGCCAAAGACTTAGGTAATAACCTGCTAACTAGAGACACTGAGTGTTTTATTTACTACTGTCTAAAACATTATGCCCATTTCCAAATTGCTTGATTGGAGCCTTGGGAGAGTCTAATTTTGATGGATTTCATTGATTATAATCTGCTTTTGCTAACTTTTTTTCTTTTTTCAGTTCGAAACCCAGAAGGACAGATCAAGCTTTATTCCAAAGGAGCAGATACTATTCTGTTTGAAAAACTTCATCCTTCCAATGGAGACCTTCTGACTCTGACATCAGACCATCTCAGTGTAAGTGCCTCTGTCTTAAAGTTATCTCGGTGGCCCTTTTGCTATCTCCTATAGTTAGGTCTTGTTTTAAAAATATCAGCTAAATGATCTGACTACTGAAATAGAAAGCATCTGGAGAGCAGTTCCACAGGAAACTGTGCCAATGAGTATCTGAAAACTGGCGCATGGACCCCTTCTTGCCCTGCTGGGAGGTCAGTTGGTCTCATCACAGGTGGAATAACACACAGCAGCTGAGAAGTAGCCACAGCGTGTGGGCTCCTGAACTCCGGCCAGGCCCAGGCTGGCGGTGCTTTACGACCACCTCTGAAACCTGCTCTAAGGCCTCTGCGGCTTCAGGTTGCTCCTCTTTGGGGGCCTAGACTGGTTCTGGGGAGTGGAGCCACAGAGTTGCTTTTGCTTGGGTTCTGATGTGTTTGGTACCAATGGAATGTTTCATGATTAGCTCGAGGGAATGGTTTAGGGTTGTGTGTTTTTTTTTCTTGGTATTTTTTTTTTCTTTTTTTAAAATTTCAGATTAATAAGAAGGTACGAATGATTAGGTTACATTGCTTGCATTTCTTAGGTAAAGTTTAGTTTGTAGTTGAGCCCTGTGCCCTGGGGTGTGCTGTACACCCTTAGGGTTGTGTTTAGGTGGTAAGAGGAAAATAGTACCTGGAGCCCGCTTTATCCTCTAAGGATCTTTTTATTCAGGTCATAAATCATAATGATCCCTTGCGTCCCCAAGGCATTAAACTTGTACATTCTAAGATCAGTGTAATTTCTTTCTAACAGCTTTCCAAAGGAAGCAGGGGTGATCTTTGGTACCCTTTTGTTTTTCTTTCAAGAAAGTAAGATCCTGTGAATTAATATTACTTGGTTAAACCTGGCATTCTTGTGTCTCTCTAACATTTGTTTGAAGTTCTGTTTAAAGCCATGTGAACTTTAAGGGCATTGGTCAAACTCTCATTTTCTCTTTGGTTTCTTTCATTTAAAAAATTATTGAAGATTTATATTCTTTGTCAGGCCCTATATTTAATATAAAACATTCCCTGAATCTTTAAAACAAACAAATAAACTAAAAAAAAAAAAACAAAAAACCTCTGCTTGACTTTAAGTTTAAAAAAATGAGGGCTTAGTTATATTGGTTACACACATAGCTATTGTTTTTGTCTTTTCAATAGACCATTCTTGATTTTCTTTTAATCTTTTCCAGAAGGCCAGCATGGTCTTTTTAATTTTTTTTCTTATGAAAACAACATTGGAATCATAAGTATCTGATTTTTGCCATTACTCAAACACCAAGGCCCTGGATTTTTATATGGTCTCCTTTCATACTCAAGTATGGGAAGCCTAATTCAGTCTTTTTATAAGTGTATGTCAAATAATTGTTTTTTCAGCTAATATCTACTTAACTTGCTCTTTGCTTCATTCATTGTATTCATTTTGGCTTCTAGATTCTGAGGTTTTAAATTTGTATTTAATTATCGATTTTGAATTGTTTAATGATAGGAAAAGACCTTGTTCAAATGCTCATTTAGGACTAAACTTGCGTTTCATGCGCTAATTAAATAACTTAAATCATCTGTGCCCCTTTGTAATGTCCTCTTAGAGTTGATTCACTGTTGTACAGAACAGAGGGGAAGGCACTGGAAATGCCCAGTGGGGTTGCAAGCCATGAAGTGTTTGTTCGAATTAAGAGGACAAAGATCGTCAGGAGGCAGTAACTAGATTTTCAGATCAATAGAGGACTCAGTGGTGGTCTCAAAAGGCAGGGCTTATAAAATGTGATTGCGATATTCAAAGCGCTACCAACTGCCTGTGAGATAAATTCGGATAATTTTTCTCATAAACTCCCTGAGCTAAGCCACATCACTGCAGGATGCGCTGACTTTTCTTTCTATTTACTTAATTAGGAAATGTCATGGTTTAACCTGTGTCTGACCATAAACCTATATCCGTACCATGAACCAAAACAACAGAGAAGACGTGTTCAATGGCTATAAAAACTCTTTGCTTACAGCTTAGAGGCCCATAAAATGACCACAGGAGACACAGGGGAAGTGGAAGTTTTTTAGGATTTCCCTAAAGCAATCTACATGTGTTTCTAGTTATTGTGGCTGTGTGAGACGCTTAGCAATTACCCGTTTCTTATTCTCCCAACCCCATTAGGTATCATTTGAGATGCCTAGTTTACTGAGATGCTGAAAGAAAAAGCATGTATGTCTGACTTATTATTAAATACTAACTCCATAAAATACAATTTCCAAAAAATAATGATTTATTTAAAAACTCACCCAACTTGATCATGATGATATCTTTAAAAACATTTCAAACAATTTTTTATTATTAAAATAAAACTTTAATAGAGTAAAACATAAAAGTTTCATAGAAGAGTTGAGAATGGAAAATAGAACTCAGCCTCCTCCCCTAGTCCTGCTTCCCAGAGGCAACCCCTTATATTCATTTCTCTTCCTTTCTCTCCCCTAGGGGTTATTATTATAACCTTAAGTAATAAGCTTCTGTTATCTGACTATTTAACATTTATTTACTCATTTGTTATTTACTTTTATCCTTTTATTATGGAAAATTTCAAGCAGGTACAAAAGGAGAACTCAGTTCATTTTAGCCAGTAGATGTATTACTGGTGATAAGACTTTTTGGTAGGGTGTCACATTGCCCTTCCTTAAGATAGGCTTCTGCCTTTGATTTGAGAGCTATGGATCCTGTAAAGATCTTTTCACAGGAAGCTAAAGCCCATAAAACACACTGGGTTCCTCTCAAGGGAGGAAATGCTTCCTTCAGGCATGGATAGGCTGGAAGCAACAACCTTTGTTGCTTTACATGAATATGTCAAGTCCTGGGCACCACTCATTGCTTCTCAACTGGCACTGTGCAGCAGGTATTTCAGTGGTCTTTTGGGGGAAGCCTCACTCCCTTGAATGTTTTAACCTCATAGAAATTAAATACAAAATATATACATTAATCTCCCAAGTGCCCTGGGGACAATATGAATTTGAGTTAAAACTTCTTACCTGCCGTGGTTGTTATTGCTGTGCGTTCTGTTTTTCATGGTTCCTAAATCTATGTCTTCTCTGGCAGGAATTTGCAGGGGAAGGCCTTCGAACCTTGGCTATTGCATACCGAGATCTGGATGATGCGTACTTTAAAGAGTGGCATAAAATGCTTGAAGATGCAAATACTGCCACAGATGAGAGGGATGAACGGATAGCGGGGCTGTATGAAGAAATTGAAAAAGATCTGATGGTATGAGTTTAGAAGCATGATGGTTTGTGTTTACAGAAAGGTTAGTATGAGTTTAGAGAGCAAGCATAGGAATAAGCCTTTGGCTAAATCATCTTGCACACAGCAGATGTTACTCTTTTAAACACTGAATCATGCTTTATAATGTTGGCTTTGGGTTTGCCCTGTGTGGTCTTACAGAGCTTAGAAGTTTATTTCTATTAGTAGCTTATGCAAATGGAAGTCCCCCAGGAATAGAAGATAGTAGGCACCCTACTCTTAGTCAATCTCTGTGTTATGTTTTTTTTTTTCCCTTTCTGTTTATCACTTACTTTTTTAGAGCAGGAAGGGTTAAAACAAAATGATGTTATGTTTGGCTGGAGTAAACCACTATGAAGATTGGAGCTACAGCTCTGTCTAAACCATTCCAAGCCTGAGATTCCGATGATATGTGTGCTATCCAGAGTGTGCTCTATTCTAGAAACCACTCTTCCCTGAGACACCAGTGGCTAGGAAGCTCAGTCATTGTGACTAAGGACTAGGGACAGTACTAGGTTTTATTCACCTTTGGATGACAAATCGCACAGGAACTTCACTTTTTAGTTTATTAACTGGTTTGCTAATATAGGAAAGTCACTAGTTTTTTACGATCAGCTTCCTGACCGTAGGGTGAAGTCTTTCCTTTGAACTCCTCCATTGTTGGTATTAAATGGGAAAGCAGCTGGGAAATTGTTAAGTCTTTAGAGGCTCAAATGTCTTCTGATCACTTATGTTAACATGTTATCTGAACCTATTAATCTCCTACCTAAGTTCTAACTCCCAGAATCTCTGCCATTAAGTTGGCTTGATTTGAGCAATTCCTTTTGGGGTTCTTCCCAACCCACTTTTACATATAATGGGATGCTTGCTGTAGCAATCAATGCACTGTCTTCAATTCATGTTCCTTGCCTTCCAAATTCTGTGACTGAAAGCTATAGATGGTTTGGATTTTGTTTGCACCCACTAATGTAAGATATTCTTTATTTTTCAATAAAGCTACTAGGTGCTACTGCTGTAGAAGATAAGTTGCAAGAGGGTGTTATTGAAACAGTTTCAAGTTTATCATTAGCCAATATTAAGATATGGGTCCTCACAGGAGACAAACAAGGTAATTTGAAAATGCGTGATGTGATGTTTTGAAAAGAGGGAGATGACTTCTATGATAACATTTTAATTAACCAGAAAAGCTTGTTAGTTAGATATTTATGCAGTCCTCCGCATTGGAAATAATTGAAATACCAAAAAAAAAAAAGAAAAAAAAAGAAAAAAAATCTACTAAAACGAAAGAAATAAAACCAAACTAACAAAACACTTTTTATAGTATAGCCTGGGGTTAGTTGAGTTGCAGTCCAATTGCCTCTTAAATATAAAGTTATATCTATAGGCAATGATGGAATTAAAAATGTTTAACAATTGGTTCACATGAGTATTGTATTCAGTGAGAATAGATATTGCACCGTGAAGGAGGACATTGCAGATCTCAGTTGCTCATTTAATTTCTTGATGGTAGGGAAGCTTGGGGGATTCTTTGGGGATCAATCAGGGTGACGAGAAGGCTTTGGAGAACCTCAGGGAAGCTGCTGTTTATCAACTGTTTATGGAAATATTTTGTTTTTTCCAATAACTGCCACAGCTGTACCAGTGCAGCCTGGTTGAATTCCAGGACTGCTTGTGCAATGGTGCAGTGAGAATGGACCTGCTTTCAGAAAGACAAAATACGAAGTCATCAGAGAAAGTCATCAGAATACTGTTTCCTAAGAAACAAAAATGGATCAATATATTTTGGATCTATTGCTAACAGTAATGATTAAAGTAAAAGTGGTTTTATGCTTGGCTGTGGTAAACTGAAAATATTCTATCAACTGGCACACATCTATTTTTAAGATTCTATCTACTTGTTGGGCACTTTTTAGAGCATTAGGGAATTTGCAGATGTGATAGATCAGTTCTCTTTATCTTCTTTCAAATTACTGGTCATAAAAAATAAAAAGTAAAGAGTTAAGCCTTCAGGTGTATTACTAGACAGAGAGTCTCCAGAGTTTGATCAGGGACTAGGAAAAGCTGTTCAGTTGTTACACATATCCATCAGTTTATTATAATTTCATTTTATTTTTTGAGACAGTCTCACTCTGTCAACCTGTGTAGAGTGCTGTGGCATTGTAGCTCACAGTAACCTCAAACTCTTGGGCTTGAACAATCTTCTTGCCTTAGCCTCCTGATTAGCTGGGACTATAGGGGTCTGTCACAATCCCTGGCTAGTTTTTTTATTTTTTATTTTTAGTAGAGATGGGTCTCACTTTTGCTCAGACTGTTCTCAAACTCTTGACTTCAAGCAATCCACCAGCCTCCATCTCCTAGAGTGCTGGAATTACAGGCAGGAGCCACCACCCCTGTCCTATAATTACACTTTAATTTCTATAGTTTATACAAAGGATATGCTGAAATTTTATCAGTTGCCATTCTGGATTTAGGAAAAAATTAATAATTCCATAGAATTAGCCAGGGTCTAATGATTCTGCAGTTAGGTGGAATCAAATGACTCTATTAAAAGTTAGAAGGAGTTACCTAATTATCTCAGGCTCCATTTCTGTGACATTAGAGGAGGAACTGCATATCATCATCTAATTTTCCAGTTCTCCAGTAGAGCATTACTGGGTGGATTTGAGATGATAGTCAAACTCCAAGTTCTATCCATTTGATGGAAAAATGGCAATGTCTGTGGGAGAACTCTACAAATTTTGCATTTTTGTTGTTCAACTGAACATTTTGTGAGTTTTTTCTTCAATTTGTGTACTTTATCAGAATTGAATATTGGTTCAGTTTTTTTGTTTCCAAAGGAAGTATTCGGTATTTTGGGGCAAAAGTTTAATATTCGAATATGTCACTATGTCACAATATCTTAAGGTATTTTTTATGAGTGCTAACTTGGAAATTAAAAGATTCTTTAAAAACTAGATAAGAAGGCCAAGGAGTCACGGATGTCCCTGTTCTCCATGGGTTTAGCAAGTGATGAATTTGATCATGTCATCCAGGTCTTTAATTTCTTTCTGGGTTGCTTGTATTGATATTTTATCACGAATCATGCTCTCTCTGGCATTAAGGCTACAAGGAAGTACAGCCCCAAAACTTTTATGAAAAATGTTCTTATGATATTAAGGAACATTTTAACTGAGGTGGGCTTTATTTTATTACAGAAACTGCTATAAACATCGGTTATGCTTGCAACATGCTGACCGATGAGATGAATGATGTGTTCATCATAGCAGGGAATACTGCCATAGAAGTGCGAGAAGAGCTCAGGTAAGTGCTGAAGGAGGAAAGGAAGGAAAAGCGGAGGGAGGGAGGGAATAAAAGATCAGGTAGTTGAGAAAGTGGAAAGGTATGCTACAGTTCCCTGTGGCCCTAACTTAGTATAGAGCTCATGTTTACTAAACTCCCATTCATTTTGGTGACAAATTAAGAAAAGTTTGGTATCAGTGGTGAATCATTGCCTTCAGGCTTTCAATATTTCTCAAATTTTTAGGAAAAAAATCAAATCATTTATGTTGAATTGTCGTTTAAAATTGTGCATTTGTTAGTACCAGATAGTTCTCATGTGGTGACGCGTGACCAGCATCACTGAGGACACTTATTAAAAATTCCTAGCTTCATTCTGACCTACAAGTCAAGAATTGCCAGGGAATGGAGCATGGGAATTTGTATTTAATAAGCACCTAAATGAACTTATGTTCAGGTAAGTTTGGAAAACACAGGTGTAGTAGATGGCATGGAAAGTTGGAATAGAGTCTTTTAGCATTAAACAAAGTAGATATTTTGACATAGTTTCTATTAAACCAGACATATACTCTGATGAGAAATCAAGTACTGCAAAACATGGGTAAGTACTAAATAGTATCAGAAAATATGAAAGTGTTGAAATTAGAGTTAACCGTGGACAAACATTGAAGTTTGAAGCAGTATTTTTTTAATACCAACTTATTTTAGTTCCTTTTTGTTATTTCAGTTGGATGAGGACATTTAAAAATCTGCATTATTTTGGCAGAACTTTTAGAAATGCCGTCCTATAATAACTTTTGCCTACTGCTGCTTGTAGTAGCTTCTCTAAGCTCAAGCTTCTTAGGCCTTTCTAGGCAGGTTGATGACTTAGAGGAAAGAGGCTTGCTTCTTGCTCCATTTTAGAAGGAGCTAACCTTCCTTCAATACACAGCAGAGCACTGTGGCTTCTTGAATATGTCTCCATCATTAACTTTTGTTCCTGAACCTTGAAAAGGAAGTCTTAAACAGCAACATCACCAATTGATAGTATTTTTAGGACAAATCTCCCAACTTCTCTAACTTATCTAGAGTAGAGATTGCTATGTCATATCGGTGAGAGCTTATGACTGGAGACTGCATGTGTCTTTGCCAAATAAAAATTGATAAATCTAATTAATTATTACTGACATCATGTAATTATTACTTCTATAATTTTTTTTTCAGAGTCTCACTATGTTGCCCTCAGTAGAGTGCTGTGGAGTTACAGCTCACAGCAACCTCAAACTGTTGGGCTTAAGTAATTCTTTTGCCTCAGCCTCCCAAGTAGCTGGAACTACAGGCACCTGCCACAACACCTGGTTATTTTTTTTGTTACAGTTGTCGTTGTTTAGCTGGCCTGGGCTGGGTTTGAACCTGCCAGTTTTGGTGCATGTGGCTGGCACTGTAACCACTGTGCTGTGGGCACTGAACCTTACTTATATAATTTTAATGATAGATCCTATGGTGTCTATTAGGGAAATAATAATTTGTTTAATAATCAATTAAAAATTTTTAAATTTTTTAAATAATCAATTAAAATTTTTTATTTTTAGACTTTTTTTCTTTAAATGACCTTTTGTTTTGGGGGGTGGAATTTGACTTTTGCTGAAAGAGTATAGATGCAAGCAGATTTAGATTTTAGCATATTTTTTTTTTTTTGTAGAGACAGAGTCTCATTTTATCACCCTCGATAGTGTGCCATGGCATCACACAGCTCACAGCAACCTCCAACATCTGGGCTTAGGCGATTCTCTTGCCTCAGCCTCCCGAGTAGCTGGGACCACAGGTGCCCATCACAATGCCCGGCTATTTTTCTGTTTTGCAGTTCGGCTGAGGCTGGTTTGAACCCGCCACCTTCAGTATATGGGGCTGGTGCCCTACTGACTGAGCCACAGGTGCCGCCCCAGATTTAGATTTTAATGAGCATATTACTAAATGTTTTGAGATGGTGCCTGGAAACAATACTGTACGCAGTATAAATGTATTATCTCATCTCATTCTCAAGCCATCCAATGGTAGGCATCCTCATTTCCACTATAGATGAGGATGCTGAAGTACACAGCGGGCCCATAATCTGTCTAAACTGATCCCGGGTTCAGCTATATTTGAGTCTAGGCAGCTTGGGCCAGGAGCCTGTGTTCCTAATCACTTGCCATGTACTTCCCTGAGCACACCTTAGACATATTCTTACTTCCTTTAAATAATTAATTTAAAAAATACAGTTGAGGCATCTCACTGCTTTACTTGAGTGAGTGGTCAGATATCAGATTAGCAACTAGAGTCAAAATAAATTTCAAGGGACATAGCAGATGTTAGAAAAGGAGTGGATTTCATATCAATTGGATTCAAATTAAAATCTCAGCTTCAGGATCACTGGCTGGCTGGGAGACTTTTGATGTACGTAACCTCTTCCTCATTTGTGAAATGGGGATGCAAATATCTGCACAGTAGATTATTTTATTTGGAGAATGAAATGAGAGACGGACTTAAAGCTTTACGATTATTCTATGGGCTTCCTTCTTTCTTTCCTCATTCCCCCTCTAATTCCTTCCTCTCTTACCCCTTCCCTTTTTCCTTCAGCCATTGATCCCAGTCTTTTCCTGAGCAAGAATTACTTTTATTACTATTTCCCCCATAAGGGCAGAGACACTGGGACAGTGGGGAAAGAAAAAGTAGGATGAAATGGACAGCTTTTTGGAGGTAGAATGAATAGGGTTTGGAATTTGATTGGACGTGAAGAGAAATAGAAGGAATGAAGCTTTGTCATTTCTGGCTTGTCCGACTTTCACAGCCCAAAATAAGCTCAGGCATGCAAGAAAAGAAAGTCATTACATTTTCTAAAACTGAACTTGAACCCTTTTCTGCATGATGACAGAACAATTAAACCAGGCACTTTCATTTAAATTTAGTTCAAGTTGGAGAAGCACAATTGCCTCACCTGTCACTGCTCATCAGCGTCTGCCCTGCCGGCGTCAAGTGCTTCCCACGTCTGTGTCCCCGTCTGGTCTCTGTCTGGTCTCTCGGGGTTGCTGGCTTTCCCTCTTGGCTGACTTCCACACTCTCCCAGGGAAACATGGAAAGTGTGGCTGCTCTTCTTCACCTCGGTGTCCAAGAAGACTCGTGTTCTCATGCAGCCACTTCAGTTCTCAAAATCTCTTTACTCTGCTCTCCTCCATGTCACTGAACCTCTGTGGGAAGTGGCAGCTGTGTGGTACTTGGATCCCTGAGACCCCAGAGGATTCCATGTCCCATGGTGTTCTGCCATCCACCGTCAATGCAGCTGTGGGTCGGGACCCAGGCTTCTTGGAGCCACTGACCAGTATCTGAGCTCCTCTGCAGAGTCCCTCTTCCCTAGGGTGGGATGGAGATGGAGAATAGGTAATTTCTTTCTACTCTGCTCCTTTAGACATCATTTTATGCCTCAACTCCTTTAAGGGTTAGTCTTTTGAGACTTCAGGAAACTTTTTTTCTTTTTTTTCAAAAAGCCCAATTAGCAAATGGCTGGAGTTCAGAATGATGATACCGCTAGGAGTTTCACGAGTCTAATTTGATGCTCAAAAAGTAAGATTTTGATTCTTTTCTTGGCTTTGTCAGGTCCTCATGAGGCAAGGCACATTTCTAAGTGAATAGAGAGGGAGGGGCACCTGTGGTCCAGGTGGTGCCTGGAGAAGGTTGCTTGGGTTAATATCTCAAGATTTAATCCCCCTAAATTTGGTTCACTAAATAGATGTCATAATGATCATTGCGTGGAAGGAATCTGGAGAAATATAAATTATTTACATACTGTTGTTAGGAGTTAAAATTGATAGAAACTCTCCAGAGGGCCAACCGGCTATCTATTTCAAAATTACACATATGTGTACTTTTGACTTAATAATTCTTTTGGCAATTTCCCTTAAGAAAATAAATAAACAAATGTATGAATTTGTAGGCTAAGAAATATTTATTGCTGCATCAATTATGATAACAGAAAGTAGAAATAGTTCAAATACCCAACCACGAGGAATTTGTATTAAACATTATGATATATACATGCAATAGAATACCATATACTCATTAGAAGTGTGTATTTATTGACACTGGAAAATGTCCATGATATTTTTAAGTGAGAAATGAGATAACCAAACATGCATAGTATGATTCCTTTCTTTTTCCAAAAGTATATATGTATGTATATATGTATAAAATACTATATATCTACCTACCTCCCTACTTCCCTATCTGGAAGACTTATACAAAGCTTCTCTATCTGGGTAAAAGAATTATGGATCACATTTACAAGTTTCTTTATGACTCTTTGTATTGTCTGAAGTTGTAAGATAATAGTGTTCACATAACGCTATTACAGTTAGGAAAAAACCTAAAAAATTATCTTCTTTTAATGAGAAGAAAAAATATTCAGAAGAAAAGAAAGAATTTCCAGCTAGACACAATATTTTGGGACCCTTGAGGCCAGCTTGCTCAATTGACTGACAGATAATGTTTATTTCAACCTAGAGTTGGAAGTAAGTTCATTCTTTAAGTCTAAGACATAGAGGTAATGTATTGTAGAAAATTCTATATAAGTAGAATCAATACATTTACAGAATACATTTGCTAAGTATCAGGACTGAGGGGGGGAAAAAGCATCTAAGAAAAGTTATTGCTTGAAGGGGCTATCTATTCTCCTAATCTCAGCCACTTCTGTGGAAACTCATAACTTTGGGGATGAAATGTTGAAATCCTAAATTTGCACCATTTCATTTTCTTGGGTTTTGAGCTCAATGGGAGTTCATGAAAGAAATCATGTATCAAAAAGACAGGATCTAACAACAACAACAACAATAACAAAAAGAACAGGATGTGAGTGATAATAGTTATTAGAAGGAAATCATCTAAATGCTTATATTTTAACATATCAAGTGTCTTTAGATTATTACATAAACATGAATATATAATTTTTATGCGTATCATGCCTATGGCTTATTTCAAACTCAGGGTCATGAAACCATTCGAGACACTTTGAATCTTGGGTTGATTTTGCTGCCATACCTGCTTTAGTATTATGGGTATGTTCAGAAAACTGCAATTAAACCCTGCTATGGTTTCTGAGGAGATTACTGCATTGATTACATTTCAGTGATACATATCTCTTCTGCTCAAAGGAAAAGAGACTGAAAATGTAATTTTGCTTGGTGTGACAAGGTAACTCATTCCATATTTAATTTTCACAGCATGAATCACGTTGTTGGAAAAATTCATGTCCTCTAACTAAACCATGAAGTCACTCCACTGTTTCTGAGAAGTATTCCAGTGATATACCTAGGAATTGCTATTTCCTCTTTCATCAACAAAATATGCAATGGTATTTTTTGAATGCCTCCCTGGTGAAAAGTTGTTTGAGTGAACAGGGTTCTCAAATGCAGATAACTCAGGGCCAGTCCTACCATCTGGGCTATCTGAAGACATCAGGGAGTGGTGGTGCCATTGGTGAAGGGAAACATCATGGTGGTTGTTAAGTCAAAGAGATTCTTTAAAACACTGTGCAGAGAAATGCATCTTGGTCCTAATTCCTAACTACCAGTCACCCAGGCAAAATGTCTTAGTGAGTTCAATTTTTCTCGTAAGTCATAACATTTTAGAGCACTTAAGTATTCTTGGAGAACTAGTAGTACGTGCTGGTATGGTGGTCCAAGTTTTCATAGCTGTTATCTATTTTGACAGGTTGAGTTACTAGTCAAACTGAATAACTGGCCTCATTCCCCTAATTTTTAATAATAAAACTAGTTCAGGGGCTGAATGTCCTAAAGGCATCTTAGGTTGTTAGACATGGAATGAGGCCTTGAAATCACAATTTCAAGTACTATCTTCTTTTCTCTACCGTTGGCAGGTAGGCTGTCCCTTAACTGCCCTGTAGCACTATGTCTTAGTCTCGCCTAGACGCAGCTTGTGGCTAACTCCAGATGTCAGCCAGTTTGGTGTGATGGACTAGGAACCAGGAATTAGTAGACCTGTGTTCTAGCCCTGGGTCTATCACTGACTTATCAAGTGGCTAGAGGTCAGATAACTCAACTATGGGCATGTGAGATGTCAACCTTGCACCCAAACCCAGATCTTTTCAGGTTCTAAGCCCAACGTTCTAGCTTTTGTATCAAAGTCCAAATTGTCTTCTTTTAAACATGATGTTGTAGTTTCAATGCATTTCCTACAGATCCTTTTAATGATTGAATATACAGTACCTAAGAGGACTGACTGAACAATTCTTTCCCATTCTGTTTTTTTTTTTTTTGTAGGTTGCATGTAAGCCAGCATGGGCCTAACTGTGCTTTGCTGTGCTTGTGGTGGCATGGGGCTGTGAATGCCACAGTCGCCTCAACTATTAATGCATTTCTGCATGCCAACATTGTAATAAACTGCTCTTCATTACACAGTCTGGAAAAAAACAGGCACTCTTTTGTTTAAGCATTTATTATTTATAGTCTGCGGTTAAGCATTGTGTGTTATGCCCGCAAAAATGTATAGTTCCTAGTCGTTGAAGGGAATTATGTGAAGCTTTTTCCTTCCCTAATAAATTGCTTTTGTGAGAACCAGCTGGTGTTTGAAGAGCTATGTTCCAGGAAGAAAAAGAAATGACAGCTATGGAGCATGGGCAAAGCTCTGAAAACGTGAGAGCCCAGTCGGGCGGGAAGACGTTGGCCTGAGCAGAGAGAATGCAGTGGGAATCTCAGCAGAGCCGGAAAAACTGTCCCTTTTCTGCCTGGAAAAGGGTTCATGTGAGATGTTAGGAAGACAGTTTTTGGGGAAAAAAATCCTAAGTAAATAGAATTTCAGCCAATACTCTCATGAACTTCACCCTTCTTAGGAATGTTTTCATTCTCCGGGGGACAAACACAGATTGAGTCATTTATACAGCGAGTGAGAGCTTTACTAAAAAGGAAACCTTGGGAGGTGTTTTCCCTGTGGTGCTTTCTCAAGACCCAATTTATGAGCTCTGCAACATTGTCAGAGAAACGCTCATTTTAAAGGAAACTCGTCTCCCTTGCTTTCTTCATCATAAGAGACTGTAAATTTTCATGGCTGTGAGGAGGCGCCCCTGACATGGTTATCTTATGCAAAAGCCTGATCCTCCCACTTCAAACAATGATTTTTCATGTCTGTTTTGCCTCCCCCTCTCCACCATAATGCCCTCAATTTCACACATAGCACTCGGACTTTATAAATCTTTTAGTTTGATTCTGCAAACTGATTGCTAAATGTATGATATCATCCTGGGAAGCATGTGACCTCCAGGTTCCTAAAGATGATGTGATTTTGGTGCTGGACAGCAGAAGGGGATATTGAGCCAGAGCATAAGGTGTTTTTTTCCCTCTTGTTTTCTTTTTGTTTTTTAACTTAGTATGTAAACAATTAGTGTTACTTTTCCAATAAGTAGAAAGCTGAGGGCTGAAATGGTTATTTTGGTACACTAGACATTCTCTTCTTTCAGAGGAGACTTAGGCTAAAACCATTCTAATAAATGTTTTCTATATAGGATGAGCCTTTAGGGGAACCATTTCATTTTGCCGGAAGCCAGAATATTCACTTTCTGGTCTATCACAACTTCCCCATTTTCTCCACTTGTACATGCAAGCTGTTACCCAAGCCAGTAGCTCTCTGCTTGTGTTTGAAGCTTCTGTAGTCACATCAGCTCTCTGTGTTACTTCAAAGGCTGTAAACCAAGTGTTCTTGGAGAGGAAACTTCCTTTCCTTTAAAGACATCATCTTTCCATTTTGAGAACAGAAAAGTGCCACTTCTGAGGGTGCTGTCTCCCCATACGCTCTTCCTCCTGAATGGTGGAGATGCATGGCATGTGGGCAGGGGTGTTTTACAGCTACTGCTAATTAGATGTAGAGCGTTTGGAGGGAGTTTCCCTTTGGACGGACCCACTACATTTTGGTGTCTGTTTCTTTCCCAGAAGATTTAGTTGAGTCGATGAGTATAACCTTTGCTTAAAATAATCTATTATAACGACTATGCCAATTCAGTAAATACTGTCATTGTTTTTATTGTCAAGTTTAAACTAAAATGTGTTTTTCAGAGGAGTGTTTTAAGCTGGCTAGTATCACACTGCATCTGAAATTAATGAATGTATTTTATGCAGGGATACCTTGGAATTCCTAGATGGATCTCATCAGTTGTCTTTAGTCTTTTGCTTTTCCTTATTTAAAAACATTGCAGGCCAGATTGTGGTTCTTAAAGTCTTAGAAGCTCAGACAGCCTTATGTACCAAATCTACTGACTATCCCCTAGTTCCGATCTAGCCCACGACAGGGATTTAGCTTTTAGGTAATTTGAAACATTTAAAATGATTCTGTTTCCATCATTTTTACCCTCCTAACATTGTGGATTTTGGAAATTTGCTATGGTATTCCCATCACAAAGAATCATTCAGCTTGCTTCCTGAAACTGGATCGTATGCCATATTCTGTCTGAATGAAATGAATTTACCTCTAGGCTAGTCTCTTGTTAGAGTTATCTAGGCTAGTCTCTTGTTAGAGTTAATAGGTATGCTGTGTATAGTTTGTTATGATTTGTGTCCCTCCCCACCTCTGCCTCTTTTAAGGAAAGCAAAGGAAAATTTGTTTGGACAAAATAGGAGTTTTTCCAACGGCCATGTAGTTTGTGAAAAAAAGCAGCAGCTGGAGCTGGACTCTGTTGTAGAAGAAACAGTAACAGGAGATTACGCATTAATCATAAATGGCCACAGTTTGGTGAGTTTGCTTAAGGCTTTTGTCCTTTCTTTTCCTTCACCCCAATAATTATCTCTTTTATGCTGTGATAATGAGACCTCCTTTGGGGTTTTCAAAAAAAAAAATCACGCTAGTTGAAACAGGGCATATGCAACGATTTCCTGTTTGCAAAGGGCAAGGAAACTTTTAATGTATATTTCATATATCATTGTTTGAACCACCACAGTTAAAGGGAGGCTCTGAAGAAATCCTGAAATTTGCAGAATACCAATCTTGTCTAAATGACTGTGGGCCATTTAGCAGTATTGTTTAAGTGCTTTTCAAAGCGGGAGTGTCACAGCTCACTGTTACTTAATTAAAATAATGCAACTGGAATTATATATTGTAATTATTGCTCTTGCTAATGTTTGTGATCTGCAGAGCACAATTTGACCTTCATATAATTACTATACCAAATTATTGCCATTAAGATACCCCTGGTGGTCTTTGAAAATAGCAGCATTTTACAGCCACACCAAACAATTTACTTTGATTAGGAAATCTGGTTTTTGTCATAGTAAAATAAACTTGCATTGTATTTTTAATGTAGTTTAGCTTCCAAATCCTGAACAAGTATCAGAATGCTCTTCTGAGTTTCTAATTTAGAATACTAATTTCTAATTTAGAATACTAAACTAGAATTCTAATTTAGAGTTCTAATTGCACTACAGTGAAATTATTGTTTGTATTCACAAACAACTAATCTCACATCTTTCTCTGTCTTTGATAATTATTTTTCATTTTGGAGTTTGGAAAATAAATGTATCTTCTTGCAGACAGTTTCTTAAAGGACAAAAGGATTTGGATATGAGGTATTGTGTTTTCCCCTTTGTGATCAGCTGTCTGTTAGCTCTTAGTGCTTAGAGTATTATCCAGCTGGATTCCAGACGTAATGATGTGTTGCCTTCTACACCATGGAAAGTTACAGAGCTCAGTTGCAGTCCAAGCTTAGTTGGAAGTTTGTCCACATGACACAAACTTCTCCCTTGCACAAATGAAGGGCAACTGAAAATTATAAGCCCGTTGGCTGGAATTTGGAGCTGGTGACCTCCAAGCTGAATTGCCCAGAGGCCACCATATGGAAAGGGTCTCTAGTGAGTTGTACTTTGACTTTCTCTCAGGCTCAAAGAAGACAATGTGTGGTGGAGGTAGAGTGCTCAGGTGATAATTTATACTCTTTTCTGTCTCTAAATGTGTTAACAGAAGGAATAAGACAGATGCTCCTCAAAAACCCTTTCAGCTTCAAAGCCTTCGCCTTCAAAGCTCATGAAACTATGAAGTGTCATTTTTCATTTAAGGAGAACTGATCATGTTTTTGCTAATATGGTCAGAGCTTTTTTTTAAAAATCATGATTCCAATTTGCTTGAATCCTGATACTTTTCAGAATATAATAAGGCCCTTTTTTCCCCCTCAGAGTATGAATGTAGTTTTTTTTTGTTGATGATGATGATGAGAGAGAGAGAAAGTGAGAAAGAAAAATAAAAAAAGAGGGATCATTTTGGCAAGACAGCCAGTTACATGCTTTCTCTTTCAGAAAAGGTGATAATTTTTGAGAATGCTAACTCACAATTTCCCCTAGAATTATAGGATTGGGCATGAGAATTTTCTACACCACAGATACATTTTCATGTTCATTTAGCCATCCGTCTGTTCAGAATAGAACATGGTCCTTGTTTTAGGGATTGCTGTCTAGGGGGTGAGATAGTCACACGGTAGTATGACAAATTACAGAAGAAGGATGAACACAATGGCTTTGAGAGCACGGGAGGGGGAGCGTATTTATTTGCTTGTGGGAAAATCTAAGAAGACTTCTTGAAGGAGGTGATGCTTTCAAGTAGAGGTGACAGCAAGTACAATGGCACAGAAGCAACAAAGAACCTGTTAAATCATAGGGAAGAAGCGATTTGGCATAGTAGAAATAAAGGATAGACTGAAAGGTGATGGGAGAAGACAAAACTCAAAAGGATTGTAGGGGCTAGAGTGTGCTGGGCTATGAATGTGTTACAAAGGATTCACTCGGACGCTGATGACTCAGAGTTTAAGGGAATTTCTGTTTTCTCTTAATGTGTTTATCAAAGAACGTACAGGGGAATGTTTTCTGGAAAAAATTTGCACAATTAGTGAGAAGAGACTACACTTTCTTTTCCAGTACTTTCTTGGCATATCTAAAGACACTTGTGTATTTGGAGAGCAGCAGGGTAGAGATGGCTGGAGAACCCTGTCTGAGCATAGATTGCATTCCACTGTGTTGCAACGGCCTCTCTTGGTTTCAATCACTGTGTTCTTTAAGGGCTGATCTCCAGATCACCTGCTTTAGGAATTTCCCACACAATCACAAAAAACCCACTAAATATACAAAACAACAATGCAAAGGAAACAAAAAGCCCCTCACTGAGAACAAGCAAATCACCATCCTTTGTAGTTCTTTCTCAACTTGGTGACACAGTCAACAGTTACCATCTTTTGCTTTCACTAATTTTAGTGGTTTCTAGAAGTTTTCTAGCATTTCCACCTCTCCAGTGCAGCATGATACAGAGTTAAGGGAGGCACACAAAGCGCAGTGTCTTTTATTTTAATTTTAAAAATACTCAGTCCTTAATAGTGGCTTATACCTGTTTCTTTAGTTTTTGTTGCCTGTGTAGACCTGACTCAGCAATGACTGGATGTGAATGAAGTGGTTTAGAAAAGACATCTGTTGAGAAACAAGACGTTTGCTTCCCAAATGATGACTCTCCTTTATTGTTTCCTACTCTTTCCTGGATTTTGTCTTTAATAATATAGGCCCATGCACTAGAAAGTGATGTCAAGAATGATCTCCTAGAACTTGCCTGCATGTGTAAGACTGTGGTTTGCTGCAGAGTCACCCCACTTCAGAAAGCCCAAGTAGTAGAGCTGGTGAAGAAGCACAGAAATGCTGTCACTTTGGCCATTGGTGATGGAGCCAATGACGTCAGCATGATTAAAAGTAAGAGGGCCTTCGCTCCATGGGGTATGCTACATGCATTGAGTTCTCAGTTCCAGCATTTGGCAATGCGTGTTCTCTAGATTACGTTAAAATTTATTGTTGCCATGATTCTAAATGAATGATACTTTCTGGATCCAGTGCTTCCACACTTATTAGCATTTATAACACAACCTCTTTGTCTTTAAAAAAGATCATTTGAGTATTTTGAGGTTAGAAAAGAACATTGGTCACTTTGTACCATTTGGTGACTTAACAGCTATAGTGTAGAGGAAAGAACACCAGACCCACATTTATAACATAGCACTTTAACCCCCAATTTTCCACTTTTAAGTTACAAAACCTTGTGTAATTTATTGATCCTTTCTGAGCCTGAGCTTCTCTTTTGTAAAAGTAGGTTATATACCTATCATGAGTGTTCCATGAAATAATATCTGTGAAAAATTACGATCAGAATGACTGTGAGTTTCTCATAAATGAAAAACTTAAAAGAAGAATGACAGGTTCCCCAAAGAGCCGTGTCCTTGTTTTGGGAATGAAAGTGTTCCTCTTTCCTTTGCAGGTGCTCACATCGGCGTTGGCATCAGCGGCCAGGAAGGTCTACAAGCGGTCTTAGCCAGTGACTATTCATTCGCACAGTTTAGATATCTCCAAAGGCTTCTCCTTGTTCATGGAAGATGGTCCTATTTCCGAATGTGCAAATTCTTATGCTATTTCTTTTATAAGAATTTTGCATTTACACTTGTACATTTCTGGTTTGGTTTCTTCTGTGGTTTCTCAGCCCAGGTTGGTAAAAAGCATGTTTTTTTCTTTTATAAGAGTCCCTGAATTATAAATGTTTCTTGTTCATGGCTCTTTACTAATAAACAGAAAGCATTTTTACAGGTCTGGTATAAGTGACAGAATTACAGTTATGTATTTGATAGTTGACTTGTGCTTCGAACCCAAGAAGAATGTATATTTAGCTAAAATTTAATTTATTTATTTTCTTTTCTACATAGTAACTGGCAAGTACTTCTTCCTATGTATTTTTTGGTTTTTATTCAAATGTTTTGGTATGATGACAGGTAAGCTTGATGTAGAGTTTTAATTCAGAACAGAAATCTGAGAAACAATGACAATAAATGTTGAGATATCTTTACAGAGGAGATGGTCACTTACCCAACATGTAAGGCATCTGGGCTGAGAGTAAACATATTTTAAATCAGGGAGAAATAATTGATACCCTGACATAAAAGCTTTTTTGACCGCAATGTAGCAATGTAGATAATGTGGAACAAGGAAGTAATTTAGGAAATTCATAAATTAGGATGCTATTTCTAAATCTATTAATATCCATTTTATAGGACAATTATTTAAGTCCACATCTTGGATATCAGAAAAGTTTTGACTTTAGGTATCAACTATGAAATGTAAAACCTAGAGCATTTAAACATTCTTACTACAAAATTCTTACTAAAACCTTCAATATAGATATGGTATTGCTATTTTGAGCAATGACAACAAAAGAAAAATATTTTTCTTGAGAATGAAATGGTGACCATACTCTTATAGATTTCTTTAATTGTTCTTGCCTCCTTTAGGTTTTAATCAATGACTTTGAGTTCAATAATATTCATGAGTTAATTTTTTCAATCATTTTATTTCAAAAGATTGAATATGAATTAAGTCTTGGCATCTTATTTTCTTTGTAATATGCTAAGGAAGGGCATGATGGCTCACACATGTATTCCTAGTACTTCGGTCAAGGTGGGAGGAATGCTTGAGGCCAGGAGTTTGAGACTATCCTGAGCACACAGCAAGACCCCAGCTCTACACAAGAATTAAAAGAAAATTATCTAGGTGTGGCGTTAGGCACCTGCAGTCCCAGCTACTAGGGAGGCTGAGGCAGGAGGATCACTTGAGCCCAGGAGTTTGAGATTGCAGTGAGCTATCATGACACCATTGCGCTCTAGCCCAGGCAATAGAGTCAGACACTGTCTGGGGGAAAAAAAGTGGTGAGGGAGATTAGTGAATGCTTTTTGTAATGAAAATGTGTTTTGAACATTTCCCCCTTTTTCTGGGAAGTTGATATTTCTTAAAGTGAGGCACACCTGTACCCATTCCCAATTTTCTCTTTTTTAGGACAACATGCCCAGAATTAAAAGCAGATTATGTTGATATTTTTACTCTTATTGGTATTCTCATAACAGTTGAAGTAAAGCAGAGTTTTGATTTTAGCTACTCAGAAATAGAAGTTTTCCGGTGGGGATAGTTACCTGCTCATACTGTATTCCAGGATAGTATTTTGCATATTGATATTATCACTTTCTAGAGTTATACTTTTAATGGATAAGCATAAATAGAAGAATTAAAACATATAGATAGATAAGGCCATAGTACCACTCATGTATAATGCACATCCTTATTTTTCCTTCAAAAATTTGGGTAAAAAGTGCACATTATACATGGCAAAATATGGTGTTTTCACCTTTGTCCAACAAAGACAAGTGTGGGGATGTGGCTTGTGCCTTCCTAAGTTGGTGACTTAGCCCTCCACATACAATCAAAGCAAACCTATTTGCTAAGGGGTGTTTGTAAGGTCTCTAATTTTCGTATTCCAAAGGTTTAAAGTGGAATAGTTACAAAATTATGAAGGGATAGCCTAACCTTCATTTAAACCTCTTGAGACACAGTAGTGTGATTAATGATCTATATTTACAGACACATCAAGTTTGTGTGGGAAGGTTTACTGCCAAGTTGCCTTTGTCAAAACTGTGAAGTTGATTCTAGTGTTCAATGACTTCCTTTACATTTAGATTATTTTCTGCTTTGCTTTTGGAGTCTGATAAAATTGGTTAGAGTCAAACGTTAAGCACCTTTACTTTCAGTCCTTTCTCCAGTATTCACATTTTAAAAGAAACCAGCAAGGGAGAACAATAATTGCTCCAAAGACACGATTATCTGATGGTTGAACCTGGCTGTAAGTCACACCACCTGTCTATAATTAGGTTTCTGAAACTTAGCGTGTTTCTTTTCTGTGTTCCTTTCTTTCTCTTCTTTTGTTTTTTACACTGAAAACTCTAGTTGATTGCACAATCTTAATTTTGAACCAATGACAGTCCTGAGTGACTATTTGTGTTCTTCCCTCTGCTGGTGAATTGGGCTGGACCAGTGGTTCTCAAGCTTCAGTGTGCATGGGAATCACCTGAAGGGCTTCCTAAAGCACAGCCCACTGGGCCCCAGACCTAGATTCTGAGTAGAGCTTAGAAATTTGCATTTTTAACATGATCCCTGGAGTAGCTGACGTTGCTGGTTGGGGACTGTTTTTTGAGAACCACTGGGCTGGAAAGCCTGGATGAATAATCCCAAATTCTGCTTCCTTGAACCCAGAGTACAGAGTGAAATCCAAGCTTCCGGTTTTTTGTTTTAACACTGGGCCCTATTCATCTTTTTCGAGATGGAAGGGATCAGTTAAGTGAACAGCTGATCCACTTAAATTGAATCTTTCCAGAGGGTTTAAAATCCCTTCATCCCTTCTGCCAAGCCACTGTCCCTGAGGGGAATTGTACCCACACTAAGACAGGGCCAGGAGAAAAAGGGATGTCTGTTTCAGGGTAGAGGATTGCTTGCAGTCAGTCTACTATGATCTTATGTAGCTTAACGATTAGCTCCTGGAGCAGCGGTTCTCAACCTGTGGGTCGTGACCCACAGGAACTGTATTAAAGGGCTGTGGCATTAGGAAGGTTGAGAACCACTGTCCTGGAGGAAAAGAAGGTCATCTAAACCATCTGCACATCTATAATAAAATCTTGAATGGCATCTGGCATATGGAACATAAGCCAATCATTTCATATTGTCGGGTGTTTCTAGAGCCCTTTCTCCAGTCTGAGGCCAGTGCCCCAGGAAGAACCATTCCCACCTTCCTATAGTCAGTCACTTCACACAATTGCCATTTACTCTACCTGCCCCAAGGACCATTCCTGTAAAGCTGTAGATCCAGCCTATGAAAATGTGTACAGGCTGACTGATACTGTGGCACAGGGCTCAGAGTCTAAAACTCTAAATGTAGTTGTGGCACTGATTCCAGAAAGCAGAATGATGTTTTTTTCAGATGAATTAATATTAATATGATGTGATAATTAATCGGGCCACAAGGGATACATTTCTTAATTACTTATATATCACTTCATTCTAGGAAATAGAAAAAGTAGATTTCCCAGGTTTTTGCTTACCTCTTGGCTGATTTAAACAGAGAAGAGTATATCCTTTTTAGGCAGAGGAGCAAACACCACCTAAAACTAGTGGGCTTCTGAGTGGGAGTCTTGGATTGATATCTGTTTTGCTCAATTTGTATGATGATCTGATCAAATTGAGACCCAAGCTTATATTGGAAAGGGTCCTTTGGTGTCACTATTTGAGGTTTTAATTCATTTAATAAATATTCACTAAGTCCTTGGCATGTGTCAGGCTGTGATGCCTACTGGATCTTACATCCTGGGTTTGGGAAGAGATATTTGGAAGGTGTGTTCTTGATGGGAATGGCAAAGTGTGATCTCACAACATGATCTTAGCTCTTTGTGTTGTGGAGGAGTTAAGGTTCTATTTCCTGTCTTTTCAGAGAAGTAGATAGTCTTGTCAAAGAGTGGCCAGTAGTAAGCAATTATCATCTGTTGGAGAGGAGAGGACAACCAGTCGGAGACAGTCCCCATATAATGGCATCAATATTGTGGTGTCAGCTTCTTTAAAGACTCATGATATTGTTGACACCAACAAGTAGGGATTAAAAAGAAATTGTAACTATAGGTAACACTTAAATAACACTTTCTGTGTTTCAGGCGTTTTCTAAATGCCTTACCTGTATGAGCACAATACTTAATACTAATCCTATGAAATAGATTTTATAAGGATGGTCTACCTCAGCTTTTTGAAAAAATGATTAAAAAATTTTAGTTGTGGTAAAAACCACACAATATACAATTTACCAATTCAACTATTTTTAAGTGCACACTCCAGTATTGTTAAGTGTATTCACATTGTTGTGCAGTAGATGTCCAGAAATCTTTCATTCTTCAAAACCAACTCCTCACTTCTCCTTCCCTTCAATTCCAATCACCATCTTACTTTCTGTTTCTATGAGTTTTGCTACTTTAGATACCTCATATAAATGAAATCACGTATAGTATTTGTTTTTCTGTGATTGTCTTATTTCACTTAGCATAACGTCCTCAAAGTTCGTCTGCATTGTAGCACGTGACATGATTTCCTTTCTTTTTAAGGCTGAATAACATTCCATTGTATGTATATACACCATTTTGTTCATCCATTCATCCATCAGTGAAAATTTAGGTTGTTCTCACCTCTTGGTCTACATCAGCTTTTTGCTTGATATTTTCCAAACCATATTTGGGAATTCCACTCTTCAAAATATTATATTTCCTCCCACCCTCACCTCCCTATTTTCTCTCCCCAGGCTTGAAAATTCACTGTTCACGTTAATCCCTTAAAACCTCTGGCAAGTCCAAATGTAAATAACTTCTACAGTATTTAACTGATTCGAAGATGCATACATATTTTTTCACATTTGACATCTTTGAAATTGAGAGGTGTGTTCACAATCAAAACACACACTATATTATTTTCTCACTATCAAAGTTTTCTCACCTCAAAGTTTTTGCCAGATTATAGAAATATTTATACGTGACTATATCTCAACTTTTGTACAACTGAGATCATTTCTTTTTTTTTTAGTTTATTATTTTTTATTTTTTTATTTTTTTTATTATCTTTATCATTAAATCATAGCTGTGTACAATAGTGCAATCAAGGGGTACAATGTGCTGGTTTCATATACAATCTTAACTATTTTCATCAAATTGATTAACATAGCCTTTCTGGCAATTTCTCCGTTATTATATGAAGACATTTGTATTCTGCATTTAGCAATGTTCACCTGTACCCTTCTAAGATGCACCGTAGGTGTGGCCCCACCAATTACCCTCCCTCTGCCCCACCCTACCTTCGCCCCTCCCTACCCTTGCCCCTTTCCCTATAATCTTAAAAAAGCACAACTTACCACATTTTGAGAAACCCCTCTTGATTTTTACTCTTGAAAGATATTATTTTCATCTCCCTAAAAAGAAAAGCCCAGGACCAGATGGCTTCACGTCAGAATTCTACCAAACCTTTAAAGAAGAACTAGTACCTAGATTACTAAACCTCTTCCAAAATATAGAAAAAGAAGGAATACTACCCAACACATTCTATGAAGCAAACATCACCTTGATCCCTAAACCAGGAAGAGACCCAACAAGAAAAGAAAACTATAGACCAATATCACTAATGAATATTGATGCAAAAATATTTAGCAGGATGCTAACAAACAGAATCCAACAACACATGAAACAAATTATACACCATGACCAAGTGGGCTTTATCCCAGGGTCTCAAGGCTGGTTCAA
>CAUYRH010139845.1:0-20436 GCA_963574655.1 Perodicticus potto
AGAAAATGTGGATATAATTTACCAAATGGAACTGGCTGAACTGCAGAATTGTGACTCTCTGAAAGATGCATTCAAGTCAAGCAGCCTTCCTAATTTCTATGCATCTCTCCCCTCTGAGACATATCCTAATCTCAGGAACCATGCATTCAAAATGGCAACCATCTTTGGTAGCATTTATGTCTGTGAACAGACTTTTGCCAGAATGAAACATCTGAAATCTCCAACCAAATCTAGACTAACTGAAGCACATGTGCATCACTTGTTATGACTAGCAGTGACAAATATGGAACCGGACATTGACCATCTCATTAACCAAAAGCAGGCCCATAGCTCCCATTGAAATATTCTGGTAAGTTTGTTGATTTAACTTTATTTGTTCTTCATTTTAAGTATCGTATTTGTTCCTATTTTATTTTTTTTACTTCAAAATAAGATATGTGGAATGTGCATAGGAATTTGTTCATAGTTTTTTTTTATTTAAACTATAGTCTGGCCTTCCAACAGTCTGAGGGACACTGAACTGGCCCCCTGTTTAAAAAGTTTGTGGACCCCTGCCTTAAGGCTTTGTTATTTGTGGTCTCTGACGGGACTGGTCTTTCTTCAGATAATCTTTGATTTACCTCCTTGGCTCCAGCAAATCTTTGCTTAAATCTCAGTTTCAAAACAGGCAACTTTGTATACTTTGCATTTAGCAAGCTTAGATCTTCTTGACCTCCTCTATTTATTTTCTTTTGTCTTAATAATTGACACTTACAAATATACTATTTTATTTACTTATTTATTTCTTTATTTAATCTGTTTTTGCCACCCCTCGAAGGCAGGAATGTTGCTTGTGTTGTGAACAGATGTTTCCCAAGAGCCTAGATAACTGTCTGGCACAAAAGTATTGAATGAAATAAAAATTATCTTTAAATAAAATTATTGTTTTCTCTTAAGTTGTGCTTCTAGAAAAATGGCAAATTAAGTTAACGTGAAGATTCTCCAACTATACATTGAGTGATGCCAGGTAGGAAGGAAGAAAAATTATAAATAGTAGAGTTAATGAGAAAGGACAGAATCTTTCCACTGCAATTTTCCTGTGCTTGAACTGAAACTAACAATATGGTAACCAACCAAGAGTGATCAATCATCATACTGTTCTGATAGTTGAGTATCATCCATTTATTTATCCTTGTAGAGTTTTCAGTCTGTTGATAAGCAATAGAACCTATTGCTAGGTAGTGGCACATGCATCTTGTCTTTTTTTTTTTTCTCCTTCTTTTCTAAATCACTTGATTTGGAATTTTATAAAGATAACTGGATATAGCATGCAAATTATGGACTCAATTCATCAATTTATCCATTTCTTCAATAGATATTGGTATGGCAAGTACTGTGTCAAGAATTAGCTATGCTAAGATCAAAACAACACCACCATCTACAATTCCATGGAATTTACCTCCAATAGGGAGACATACACTGTATTATTTAATATTCATATCTTATTAGGAAAAGAGATATTTTCCTGGCTTACAGAGGCCAGGTTGCTAAAATGGTAAACACTATAGCAGGTAACCAAACCCACAGCTGTCTGAATCCAAACATCATCCATCTTAATTACCATGTGACAGCAAAAAGTATAAGCAGTTTTCAGCTTTCACAGAGGCTCCATACAACTCATATTTGATTGGAGAGTTGTGATTCAAACTCCTCCAAATTTTACAGAAAGTATTCATAGATGTTCACTATTAATTTGGTGAATAGATGAGAGTGCGTGTGCAATAACCTGTTACCCAGGCCCAGTGCAGTGAGCATGTCTAACTCTGAGTCCAAGGGGCTGTCTTTATACTTTAACCAGACCATGGACTGTGAACTTACCCCAATACAGTAGCACAGTTCTGCAAAAACTCCGTTTACCTATACTGTCGTCAGTCAAGCTACATTAACCATTGATAATAAAATGACTTTTACTACAACTTTTTACTTCATATTTGTATGAAGAGATAATTGCAACAGGAGTGTCGTCTTTGAAAATGTGTTGGGCACAATATTACCTAAAGCAATCTAAAACACTTATAATTTACTAAAGAAGAATGTTCGCTAGTAAAAATAATCTGCATATAACAACTTGGATTGATACCTGTTTGAGTTTGTTTTCCATATAACATATAAGAAAACAGATTGTTTGAAAGTTAAAGAGCTTAAAAAAATAAATGACTTGAAACTGTCCTTTGTTTGTTGTAGTGAAACGATAAGAAACTTTTGGATACCTGAAACACATCAAACTTTGTTAAACATGCATTACTCTGAAACCCACATAGATTTCCACTGCAGAGTGTACAGAATGGAACCAGGAACTGGACTTTACAGAGAGCTGACTTCAAATCACACCTCTTCCAGCTACTACTAGTGTGATACTGGATAGCAGTTATAGACTATAACCCATATGTTGAAGCTCTAGCCTCTAGTAATGTAGAATATGACAGTGTTTGGAGACAGGGCCTTTAAGGAGCTAATTAATGTTAAGTGAGGTCATTGGGTGGGGCTCTACCAATAGGTTTTGTGTCTTTTGAGGAAGAGAAAGAGATCTCAGGGATGGTCATCACAGGGAGAAGGCCAGGAGAGGTCACAGAGGAAAGGTGGCCCTCTGTGCACCCAGGAGAGAGGTTTCAATCACAACTCACCCTGCCGACACTTATAACTTGGACCTCCATCCTTTACAACTGTGAGAAAATAAATTTCTGTTGTTTGAGATGCTCAGTTAGAAGTATTCTGTAACAGTAAACCCAGCTCCCTAACACAGCCAGTGACTTAAACAGTTTATATATCTATTGGTTTTTTATTCATGAAGTGAAAATAATAGTTTCAACTTACAGAGTTTTTATCAGAAGAAAAAAAAATACTGTGTATAAGTTCCCACATGGTGAACACTTAATTAACGAAAATGGCCAATATCATTGACAGCACATTTGAATATATGCATGTAGGTGTATCGTGATGCCATAGTCTACACAAAATACAGAGCAGCACCAACTCGAGGTAGGCCTCATTTAACTTTTCTTCCTATCACTGTTTTCTGTGAATCGAGTCATAACATGCCAATTTATTAACATAATAGAGAATGGCCTTAAACTACTTGTCGAGGTTCTCTGTGAATTCTACCATTTCATAGCCTTGTCACAGCAAACTACAAGTTTGCCATTTGAAGCCACAGCTCTGAATGCGTTATCTGTGGTGTGGGAAGTGAAAAGCTAATTAAGTATGAAATTACCTTATATGTCTAAAGCTGTGCCTGCTCACCTTTAGGCATTTTGGGAATCCACCTAATGAGATATGAGTTTTGCTCCACAGGACAATCACAAAGCTCATTAATGCTCATTAAAACATAAGTAGCATTCAATGGATTCAGCAACTTCTCACTGTATTTTAATGAGCATCTGAATTATCCAATGGAGCAAAACCCTGTCAAGGAGAAATTCTTGTTAATGCAAAAGGAAAATGAAGGCTGATAAAGTTAATAAACTTTGCAAGTTTAGCAACAGGTGGGTACATCTGTGACAAATGGAAAAAAATGTATGTATATATATATTCCCAAAGTTCATCTCTTAACAATTAAAAATAAATCCATCTAGGTTTGACAAGGATCTTAAATACTATAGAGAAGTATTATGCAATCTCCAGATTATTTTCCAAGAAGAATGTTTTGAATTGTTTTTCTGGATTTAAGGAAATTGGAAATCTTCTGTTTGGTACTCCATTTTGAAAAAAAAAAAAAAAGTAGGGAATGAATAAACACTCATTGCCCAAGTAGTTAAATAACTTGAATATTTAAGTCAAGATATTCACTTATACATACTCTTTTTATTCCACAGATATTTGAATGCCATCTGTGTGTCAGGTAAGTACGAGTTCTGAATATAGAGTCACCAAAATATAATAGAATTCCAATCTCAGAAAGGTTACATTCTTAAGGAAGAGAGAGGCAATATATAAATAAACTTGTGAATATGAAGTCAGTTAAAAAGAATGGCAGAAAATAATAAAGCCTGATAGTCATACTTCATAAGGAGGCAAGAACAAGTGCTTTTAATCCGTAAAGTGTATGGGGAATGTCTCTCCAAGAAGTTGATATTTGAGCAGATACTGGAATAAAGACAAGCTTTGTGTGTACATGGGAGGGTGAGCTTTAGGGGCAGAGAGAGCTGCAAGTAAGAACATCCAGAGGTAGCAACAGGCTTGGAGAAATACTAGTCAGGCTGAAATGCGGTGAGATCGAAGAGAGGCATAGGAGGTGAGGTCAGAGGCAGCATCAGAAGCACGTATCTTCCGGCCTCCTTGAGGAATCTGACTGTTGGTCTAAGTGTGGTCAGTTGAGAGTTTTGAGTAAGATATGAGGCTATTTTACTCAATTTCTAAAAATCTCTCTAACTTCCACACATAGAAAAGGTCATAGGAGTCTGGGCGGGAAGTATAACGGGGACAGGATTGAGACATGTATGAGAGGAGACTTGGCATGATTGAAGGCTGGGTTGCAAGAGGCGTGATAAAAAGCAAAGCACAGAGAAAGTCTTGAAGATTTTTTAGTGGAATACATTTATTGCGCAAATAAAGTTTTGCATTTTCAAATAAGATTTTTCATTTATGCATCATAAATTGATAAATGCAATAAGTGAATACTATATTAGGAGCATGAATTATAAAAGGGGCAGTTCTCACAGCTGCCACCAGACTCAACTCTGTCTCTGGATATTCTGCCTTAAACTGCCATTCTATTTCCAATTTAAAAATCATATAAATCCTAACATCTGCTAAATGTATGTTTAAGTTTGACTTTTCTTCTGAGCTTCAGAAAGTCATACTTCTTTGAGTTTTCTTAAGTATCTCAAAATTATAATGATCAAAGGTAAACTCTTAATATTCTAGTATAAATCCTTTTGCCTGAGGCTTACCTTTCCCAACGTAAGTCACTTTCACCCACCTGGTAAACTGGAAACCTTTCTTGCTATCTTTCTTCCACATTAGCAAAATCGGTTAATATTTCTAAAATATATCCCAAATTTAACCACTTATATTTATCTCTGGTACCACTGACCAACTCAAAGAAATCATTACCCCACCTCTAGATTACTTATCTTCCTTCTCCACACTAGCCCCATGAAAATTCTTCTCTTGCTACAATAAAAAAGCATACGGGTCAAATATATTTAAAGTAGAGTATAAATGTCTAAACACAACATTTGAATAAGTGAGGTGAATGATATGTTGACCAGTTTGATGTGACTATTCTAGATTGTATATAGAGTCAGTACTTTGTACCCCATTATTGTAGTAGTGCACACAGTTATGATCTAATTTAAAAAAGGTTAAAAAAAAAGAAACGTCTATTAAATCTTAAACATATATTTAATATGGAAGACACAGCATAATATATTAGTAATATATGTGTAAAACTAATATAGATACGTAGGAATAATTATCTTTTATATTAATCCCTAATATGTATCATAAATCTTAGTGAAAAATTCTTCTTTCCCACTTCTGTCGTTTCATCCTATGAAAGATCTTCAACTAATGCAACTCTACTTTTCTCCACCCCCTTTAGAAGTGAAGTATATTTGATATAGCTAGTGAATTTTAAATAATATATACGTATGTACAACCAAAATCTGTGTCTCACTCTGCAGAGTCAGCATGTCTATAGAAATCACGGCCCTCCTTTTTTTCTTCTTGCCTTACATGAAGACAGGGCTGTGGGCGTCAGTATTACCAAGCTTATTTGCCAGATCAACCTAAACCTGAGTCTAAATCTGTCCTGTCACAGTAATTAGGTGCAGCTGTAATATACCTGTTTTTAACCCACTCACAGCCTGAGTTGGTGACAGGAGTCCTGCAGGCACCATATTCATTGGTTAGTTATTTGACTTGGTAGAACATTCCTTGATGTATGACAGTCCTGAGGAGTTCATCATACAAAGCATTTGATATGTTAATGGGTGGCAGGATTGACAAATAACATGAAGTGGAGAGGAAAGAAACTCTGTATGTAGAATAAATGTTTATTTCATTTAGGAAAAATTACTGCCCAACCCACCCAATACTAAGGAGTCAAAATAATCAATTTGCTGACATGTGGTTTACCCGAGTTATCATACTAATTGAGGGACTATTCATAGCAAATGAAGAATTCACTAAGATAACTCAGGCCATTTTACTCATTTGTGTGAGTAAAATGTCATTTCTTTAAGCCTCCAAAGTCTATATCCCTGCCCCTTAACCATTTATGATGATGAATGGATTAAGCAAACTCTGGACTCTCAGAAGAAGAACCATAATTGAGATTAATAGTATGTCAGCCTGTGCATCTAAGACTTTTATCAATGTGGCCATTTTTGCATGGGAAATAATAATGTTTAGATCTGCTTCTGTTCAGAGTTAACTATCTGTATACTACTTTAAGTGCCAAATTGGGAGAATTCACATTATACAGAGATCTTTAAGGATAACCAGAAGGAAGCACGTGTACCCTCTCATTTCCCTTATCAACCAGGTTTTAAGTTTCTTCTTCAAAGACTTGCTTATAAAGTAATTCTGCATGTGTCTGTCCTACATGAGACTCAGTTGTTTGAAACTCCATTTGATTAAGTTACTCAGTATCCTTATAACCATTTCCCTTTTCTGTCAAAGTTATGCAGAACCTACCATTGTTTGTGCCCAAAGATCACTGATTGATAAAGTCACCAGAAATAGGTCATTCATGAATTTAATTGATATATAAGGATCTTGTGAAGACACTTTTTCTTTATAATTTGTGTCTATTTAACAATGAAATTTTGTTAGGCTTAGAGTCAGGATCTGGGTTAGTTAGAATTAGCAAATCTGAGATCCTAGAAAGAGCTTCTGTTGATTCTTTGGTTATTGTCTGATAAAAGTAATGATGATAAGATAAAAGAGCTAGCTTTTATTAAAGGAAAATTTCTGTCACGCACTTTTACCCAATGAAATCAACACCATCATTAGTTTCAATCTACAACTGAGAAAACCAAGGTGAACCTAAGTAACATGTCCAAAGGGGTGGCTATAGTACCATTATTGTTTCTATTAATATCGAAATGTTCCAGACCAATTTATAATTTCTTTCCAAATTTTCTAATACACTCCTTGTGTTGTTCAATATTATTGGACTTCTGTTATTAAAAATGACATTAAGTACTTAGAAAGCCAGTAGAGTATAACAGTTTAAAGCATGACATTGACACACATTACCTTTTTTAAAATACCAGCTGTGCTATATTTGAGCACTGTGACCATTATTTAACCTCTCCAACATCAGTTTCCTAATCTGCTAAATGGGAATAACAGTAATGTGTATCTCATAGTGTTGTTTTGAGGATAAAATGAGTTAGCATATATAAATAACTTATCCTTGGCTTGGCACAGAATGTTTTATAAGTATTAGTTTTGCCATTGCTGTTTATTATTATTATTAGTGATCATTTTTCAAGTATGGTTGAGACATGAATAAGAATAATTGAAGCTTCAAGAAACTCGAATTCTTACAAAGGAAACAGATGAAAATGTGTAATCACTAAGTACCATTTTAGAGACCTGGCCAAATTATATTGAAAGACTGGCAGGGGAGTGGATGAGAAGAAATACATTGGAGGTTCACACCATGTTCTCATAAGAGACCGTATGCAGACAAAATTTAGGTCAGGAGGGTGATAAAACTAGAGTAGCTGCCATTTACAAAGGCGCAGTGATAGGAGAAAAGAAGGGTTATGGGAAAAATGCAAGCACTACGGTCTCCTTTGAAATATTCCACTTTGGAGCTATGCGCTTAGTATATTCTTCAAAGTAATTTTGAAACTCCTTTTCTGGAAGGGCCATCAGAACTGTTTTAGTATTACCCTTGATGTACTGAATGTCATCAAAATGTCTTCCTTTCAATATCTCCTTTATCTTCATGTGAAGAAAAAAGTCACTGGGGGCCAGATCAGGTGAGTAGGGAGGGTGTTCCAATACAGTTCTTTGTTTACTGGCTAAAAACTCCTCAGAGACAGTGCCCTGTGAGCTGTTTCATTGTTGCAATACAAGAGCCACACCTGTTCCATGCCAAAATTTTCAGTTAAGACCTTCCAAAATATTTCTTTAATGGTACTGACTTGATCTGCTGTCATTTTCATAGTCAGCCAATGAGTTTGATGGACAATTTGGTGAAATTTTGTGATCGTTTCATCAGTTGTACTTTTTCCTGGATGCCCTAACCTCTCTTCATCTGTGATGTTTTCCCTCCCCTCAGAAAAACCTTTAATCCATCCAATTCACCGCTATTACTCCCATTTTCTTCATGGCATTCTCCCCATTAGCATGTCCCCAATTTCACTTTCAGTCTTAGCAATTTTAACAACAAATTTAATGTTTGCTTATTGCTCTAATTCAAGCTCTGACATTTGCAGGATGGCACCCAAATACACACAACGACAATAATGAGCACCACTCAGCAAGATACCACCACACATCAATACAAATCCACTGTGAGAGAACGATATACCAGGGTTATAAACCCTTCCCAAATTGTTTGTATGGTATAATCACACAGTAGATAATCCAAAAATTTAACTGTCAGACATCACATATAACATGTGATTAAGAATACGAGCATTTGGTAAAAAAAGCAATCCTTTTTCAAAACAATTCTTCAAAAGTAAATTTTGGATAAACATTTTAACCAGTTATCAAGGGTCATTGGTGAGAAGGATGATATATCTGAATCATTTGAAGAATACAGAGCTGTTATAGTCCTACTAATTGGAGAATACAATGAAAGGTTCACGGAATTTGAGAATCATGATATCACACTCAAAGTAGAATTTCAGCATCAACCAGCTGATATCACCAAGGCCTCTGAAGAACTGCAGGTGGAATTGATTGATCTGTCAGTGGGGGACATTTTAAATCATTGTTGGATGTTAAGGAAGATCCAACTGAAATATGAAAAACGCAGTGGAACACTCATGCCTTTGGCAACATGCACCCAAAATGTTTCCTTCATTTTCAGTCACTTATTGTGTGAATCTATATTCTCCTTTCAGTAACTAAAATAAAGGTCCCTGTAATGTCACAGATGACTGATACCCAAAGAAAACTGCAGAATCCCATGCTGCAAACAAAATTTCAAATGCTTTCCAACAAAAAACAGATACAACAAAGTCATTATATGATTAGTAAACTTTAAAGCTGTCTCAAATCATTTTCTTTTTTTGAAACTATGAAGTACATAGCAGTTAGGTCTTTACAAAGAAATGCACATTTTTAAATATATATACTTGAAATTTCTTGAATGTGGCCTTACTTGATTGCAGCTAAAGTAATGTGGCCTTGTAACATGAGAAGTTTCCTCACACCTGATCTAGATAATTTATAGCCACTTGGTATTGATGACATCACAGGTACAAAAGTAAATTTTGATGAGAATTCATAAAGCAAGGAGGGCATAATTGTGAGTGTCTTTCCCCATTTTTTATGTAGAAGGACATAATAGAGCCTAAAATGAAACAATGCATGTATCTGAATGACTAAAAAAATCTGTGGTTAATTTAACATGAAGAAAATATGTGTGAGGAAATTTCTAGTGGTCTATAAAAAGTGAACACATTAATAAGTTACATTAGCATAGATGATTCATGCTCAAAAGATCTTTTTTATGGAAGAGATACTTATCATATTGCTCACTGACTGTATAATAGAATTTAAATAAATTACGCCCCAGCTGTTATCTTCATTTCACCAAAAAAGCATGATATTACAGCAAAAGGGGAAAATTATATTTAAATAACTGGAAGTTCTTAATATGACCAAAATTATGTAAATTCCACCAACTATCAATTTTCTAGGAATTTTAGTCTTCATGCTAATTCACAAAAATCAAGTACAATGCGTTTGCAGCTGGCTCAATTTTCTATCTTTCACATGCGAAGTTAGTAGATAAATGTATTTGGATGCAGTAAAATATGGCTCAATGAACCAGGTAGTACCATGCTGGTATTGTCCCTTTAAGAAGACCTTCAAAATATTGACCAACTTTGAGGACTTTCTTAGAAAAATGTGCTCCTTTCATATTCCATATGACCAGTAGGACAGAACAATCTTTTAGAGAGATAACGTGTCATGTGAGGTACCAGAAAGAAATTGTCCTTTGCATTTCTACAACCCAGGGTTTCAAAGACAGTGATGCCACTTGTGACCTTGAACCAGACCCTTACTAGCTCTGAATCTTGGTAGCATTAATAAAATGTAGTGATTATATATACATATATGTGTGTGTGTGTATAATCATATATAAATCATGTATATATATATTTTTTTATATATAATACACATACAAAATCAGAGATTATGGGAAACTTTTAGATATTTTTGTTTTCCGTCTTTCTATATGGTAGACATTTGCACGTGATGTTTGAAAGACTGTAGAAGAGAGAGTAGAGAAAGGAAGATTCAAGTTTGAGAATGTACATTCTAATATAAGATCTATGTCTTACTTCATCTGGGCTACTATTAAAAAATACCAGGTATTTTTACTAGCTACCACAGAACAAAAGCATAAACTTATTTCTCCCAGTTTTGGAGACAGGGAAGTCAAATATTAAGACACCAGCACACTGTCTGGGTGAGAACCTGCTTTCTAATCCCATTCATGACTGCTCTGCCTTCATAACGTAATCACATCTCTAAGTTCCTGCCTCCTAAAACTATCATTTTAGGGATTAGAATTTCAACATATGGGTTTTGGGAGGACACAAACATTCGACTATGGAAATCTATGAAATGACAGGAAGGAACATAATCTAAAGTTCAGGGATATAATACCTAAAAAAGTGGGGAGAGGAGATGATGTATAAAATATTGCAGGAATATGTTGACCAAATATTGATACATTCCATAAAAAATAAAGGTCATTAAAACAGCAGTGACAATGTAAACTAATTCATTGGACTTCTAAATGCTTACAGGTTTGCTATTTCGGTCCTTCATCCTTAATTAGTTCTTCAGTTCTTTTTCCATATTTGTAACTTTCAACATTTAAAAAACAATAGTGGTGAAATTACTACGACACTCCTCCACCCCATGCACACGTTGTTTTGACAAATATATAGCCAAGAGCATTTTGAGTTACTTTTCTATCTAGAATGCAAAGATTTGTGCATTCTCTTTATTCTGATGTGTCCAAAGAACAAATATATGACATACTGTATCTAGGTGCAGTCAGCCACATAGCCTGCTCCAAATTGCTGAGCTTTCACTATGCACTCAATGAAATGTTATCACATACAGGATTCTTATGGAAATTCAGAGAACCAAATCTAGTCAAAGGTATCCCTCATTCTCTGTTTCTGACCAAGAATCAGGAAATTATGTTTCTAGAATGAAGCATGAAATGATACCTAATATTTTAACATTTAGAGAGAATCACCAATGTTTGAAGTATTAAAATAACAAAGCCACAGAAACAGAATAAAACCAAAGATATCATATAGGGCATTAAATAGAGTACAGGAGAAATTGAAATAGGAAATCAGACACCTATACATTTCTCTTTTTTAACACAAAGGAAAAAAAAACCCTAATTTTTTAAGTGAAGTTTTTTTTTTTTTTAATCTTATTTCAGATTATTATAAGGGTGCAAGTGTTGGGTTACATTGTTTTCCATTCTAGGGTAAAGTTCAAGTTGCAGTTGAGCCCTTCACCCCCGAGGAGTGTTGCACATTGTGCACAGTAGGTGAGATCCCGCCAGTCGCCCTCGCTCCTGTCCCCTCCCTTTCCCTCCTGTCCCTGCCCTCTGGCCGCCTGGCTAGACTAAACTTAAATTTTTCCTTTGGTGTGGGCATGCAATTATTTATATATTGGTTTCATATTACTAATGAGTGCATCAGATACCTATTTTTTCCCCCATTCTTGAAATACTTTACTAAGAATGTGTTTCAGCTCCATCCAGGTAAACACAAAAGATGTAAGGCCCCATCTGTCCTTTTGTCTGAATAATATTCCATTATATATATATAAAGAGAGAGAGAGAGAGAGAGAGAGGGATCAAGTTTGTTAATCCATTCATGGTTTGATGGGCACTTTGGTTGATTCATGTATTGACAATTATGAATTGGGCTGCAATAAACATTCTGGTGCAAATGTCTTTGTGGTAAAATGATTTTTGTTCTTTTGGCTACCTAGTAATGAAACTGCAGGATCAAATGGAAGGTTGACTTTTAGGTCTTTGAGAATTCCCCACATTTCTTCCATAGAGACTGCTTCTTTCCACCAGCAGTGCAAAAATGTTCCCTTCTGTCCACATCCACACAGCATCTGCAGATTTGGACTTTGTGATGTGGGTCAATCTCAATGGAGTTAGGTGACATCTCAGAGTGGTTTTGGCTTGCATTTCTTTGATGATCTGGGACAATAAGCTTTTTTTGTGTTTGTTGGCCATTCATATATCATCTTCAGAGAAGTTTCTGTTCAAGTCTCTTGCCCACTTAGAAATAAGGTTGTCTACTCTTTCCTGGAAAAAAAAAAAACCTAAGTTTATATTTTTTTCTTTTGAGACAAAGTCTTAAGCTGTCGCCCTGGGTAGAGTGCCATGGTGTCACAGCTCACAGCAACCTCAAACTCTTGGGCCCAAGCGATTCTCTTGCCTCAGTCTCCCAAGTACCTGGGACTGTATATAAGCACCCACCACAGTGCCTGGCTATTTTTTGGTTGTAGTTGTCATTGTTGTCTGGTAGGCCCGGGCTGGGTTTGAACCCGCCAGCTCCAGTGCATGTTGCTGGCGCTCTAGCCACTTGAGCCGCAGGTGCTGAGCCAACCTAAGTTTATCTTAAATCCAGATTTGTACATTCCAGATTTTCCAGGAACATTGACAATTTCTTAAGAAACTAATGAAGCTCTTAAAATCTATGCATATTACCAACTGGCTACAACAACTTCCAGATATCCTAATCATCCTGACAGCTATGAGAGACCCACTGGGATTTTCACATATATCCAGGGTGTTCATATAAATTGATATGTTGTTTTAAGATAGTATTTTGTAATATTTATCATGTATATTTGTCAAAATATAATAATTCTATATGGATAATTAGAATTTTACAAAATGGTTTGGCTATTATATGTCTGTTGGAATATCATGTAACAAAGTGAACATTGAAAATAGCTTAAACATCCCAAATAATACATTGGCCAGCTAAATAATAGAACATTTTTTCAATGAAGCACTTACTAAATAATCTTTTAGAAAAGTAGTGCTCAACCACTTCATTTGACATAAAAAGTTTTCAAACTACAGTTAAATGAAAATGAAAAATCACCAAAAACTATATTTAGAAGTATGATAGATTCAGCAAAGAAAAGGTGTAGGTAAAAACAGATTTTTGCCATCTATAGCAAATAGTAGCAATAGCCAATAATGGTGGCAATAGCTACGTATTCTTGTTTATTTCTTCACAGAAAACCATACTGGCTGACATTCTCATTATGCAGATGATAAAAGTAAGCCTTAGATTGGTAAAAAAAAAATTGGCAGGTGGCGCCTGTGGCTAAAGGAGTAAGGCACTGGCCCCATATGCTGGAGTTGGAGGGTTCAAACCCAGCCCCAAACTGCCAAAATAAATAAATAAATTGGCCTCTTTTAAAGACTTCATGAGGTATTAAGTCAGGTTTTAAATCCAGATTCTGTGACTCAAAACCACAGCTATGTGTTACTTTTGTAATTTCATCAATATTTTCGTAATGAATATCTTTGGAAACTTTTTGATATTTTTATTTTTTAATTTTGCTTATAGTGCTTCCAAAATTTATTTAGCAGACATTATTTCTGAAGAATAAAAATTTTAAAATGTAAAGAGCAAGTACATTGGTAATCAATAAGCTAATAAGCAAAGAATCAATGGTTTACATTATGTAAATTATATGGTGATCAATACTATATAAAAGAAATATATGAGCACACACACAAAAATATGTCAACACTCTCTGCTTTAATGATGAATGGATATAATTAAAGCTAAAGAAATAACATAGCCTTAAGTTTCTTTCCTTTCTTCTTAAACAAATCCTTTGAACAGATTATGTCTGAGAATTAAGTTTGTAAACTTGCTAACGTGTGCTAATGCTGTACAAGCAACTCCGCTTTCGTAACCCTGGTATATCACTATCTCACAGTCACGTTCGTGTCAATGTGTGGCAGTGCCTTCCTGAGTGGTGTTCATCATTGTCGTTGCGTGTATTTGTGCACCATCCTGAGAATATCAGAGCAATAAACAAATATTAAATAATTTCTTATTAAACTTGTCAAGAGTGGAAGTGAAATCAAACTTGAATATATTATTCCAAGTTTGGGGAGAGAATTCCATGAAGAAAATGGCAGTGTACAAATGGATTAAGGAGTTGTCTGAAGGGAGAGAAAGCATCACTGATGAAGAGAGGTCAGGGCGGCCAGTAAAGAGGACAACTGATGAAAAGATCACAACACGTCACCAAATTTTCCATCAAACTCATCAGCTGACTGTGAGACGCACAGAAGACCAAGAAAACATCAGTAGATAAATATTTAGGAAAATCTGAACTGAAAATCTTGGCATGAAAAAGGCATGATTCTAGCATCATGCCAATGCACCTGCTCATAGGTCACTGTCTCTGAGGAGTTTTTAGACAGTGAACAAACAGTTGTATTGGAACACCCTCCTGACTCACCTGATCTGGCCCCCAATGACTTTTTCTTTACTCAAAGATGAAGGAGATGTTGAAAGGAAGACATTTTGATGACATTCAGTACATCAAGGTAATACAAAAACAGCTCTGATGGCCATTTCAGACAAAAGAGTTCCCAAATTTCTCTGAAGGGCAGACTTGACACTGGCATCTGTGCATAGCTTCCCAAGGGGGGTACCTCAAAGGTGTGATACTCAGCAGAAAATTCATGAACTTAATTGTCAGACCTCGTAATAAGGGTTTAATTTTCATTTAGAGTGATAAAGGAATGGCCAAATAATTATCTTTGCCTTCAGCTTAAGGTGTGATTTTGATCTTCTGTTCATAAAAAAGCAAAATGGAGGTAATAATCATTTCAAAGTGTTTGAAAAACATAAAGAAAATGTGTGACTTTCTCTGGATTAGTTGGAAATTTTTTATGCATATTTTCTAATTCAATAGATGAACATTTTTTTTTATTTTTACATGAATCAGTAACTCTTACTACTTAGCCAAAAGGTTAGTGAGAAATGGATGGGAATAGCCGAACATAAGCAAGAGGGTTTCTTGAAAGAGAATTTGCTCTACAAAATGCTGGCGAAATTGAAGGAAGTGTTTAGACCTTAATGACCAATATCCTCCCGAGACGGCTCTTTCCTACTCTCACTGCTACCTCTGCTCCCTATTGCCAATTACACCAGAGGATTACAAGTTTCTCTATCCTAAATGTGCACTTAATCAAATACTTTTTTATTGGTATAACGAAAAATGTAACCTTCTGTCTTTTTGTATGGATTGATATTCACATAAGAATGTGATGAGTTAAGGACCCTGGCACAAACATAAACACACCTGTATTCACACGCAATCAGAGATGTATACCTACTTACTTACATATACACACTAAAACATATAGAATAGCCATCATATGTCATATCATATTTTGTTACATTGCTGTATATAACAGAAACAAAATGAAAGTGTTGTTCATACGTGAGAGTATCAAAGGAACTTGTGTTCAAAAAGTAAGCCACATGGCCAAAATCCAGATCACTGACAACACCCACTGCTTGGGAGGATTTGGGGGGTGGAAATTCAAAATGTTACAGCACTGCAGATGGCATTTTTATAGCCTCTTACAAAAGTAAACATACTGTCACCATATACTCCAACAATTGCTTTCCTTGGTATTTGCCCTAATGTTTGAAAATTTATATTCTGTACACAAATGTTTATGATAGATTTACTCATAATTTGCAAAATTTGAAAGAAATTAAAATGTTCTTCAGTAGGTGAAATTATGAATAGTCAGACATCCGGACAATGAAATGCTATCAGTGCTAAAAGAAACACTATGAAGCTGTGATAAGACATGGAAGAAACCGGAATGCATGTCACTGAGTGAATGAAGCTAGTCTGTCCAGGTAGCAGACTCTGTGACTCCAAACACATGCTGTTCCTTCAACCGAGCACTAGAGAGATGAACAGGCTCAGTGGGTGTGGGGAGGTGGGGATGAAGAGACAGATCACAGGGAGGTTTTAGGGCAGTGAAACGACTCTTCATGGTACTATAATGGTAGGTATGTGTCAGCACACTTTTATCAAAATAAATACAATACAAACAGCAAGAGTGACTCCTACTGTAAACTACGGACTTTGAGTGATAAGGATGTGTGCATGAAAGGCCATGAGCTGTAACAAATGTACCACTCTTGTGTTGGTTGTGGGGAGGTCCACGTAGGCACAGAGAATGTATGGTAGATCTATGTAATTTTTGTTCAATTTTGTTGTGATCTTAAAATGTCTCTCAAAAAGAAAATCTGTTAAAAGTATGACACATACAACTTTATCTGTCTCTCAGAGCACTTTGGTAGAAGACAACTGGTGGATATTTTTTGCAGTGATTACTCACGTGTGCAATTAGAGGGCACTACAGCCGTGAACTCCTGGGTTCAAAAGGTCCTGTTGTCTCAGGCTCCTGGGTACCGTGCACAATGCATCTAGTGAAACATTTGACTACACAACCTGGACAGTTTTCACTTACATGAAGCTTAAATCTTGGAATATTAATTACAGGATTCCAAGTGACTTCACCATAGTTACCAAGCTTCTGAAATACTACTGCAAAAACAAGCCTAGACAATGCAACCTTTCTGACAACTTGATAAGGAACATGTCAAAAAATCCAGCCGTGTGAGCTCCATCACTAAACCTATTTTAGGACAGCTTGTGATTTTGCATTTTCAGAGAATGTTGTGCTATCTGACTGCCAGGAAGATTGCTTTTACTAAAGTTTTAGCTTAGTTTTTGTTGATACTTTTATTCTAGGGACTGTCAATTTCTCAATTTGCTTTCTAGGAAAAGTTAGTGCCATACCAGTTTTTTCTGTATTACTATTTTTTTAGAATGCGTTTGAAAATAGGTAATAAAGACATTGCCTCACAGCTTGGCTTGTTGACATATACAACCATCTAAGGTAGATGTGTATTTAGTGGGTCACATTCATTAGAGTCCCAATGACCTACTGCAGCTGGCCATTCCTTTTTCTGCTCTGTCATTCAGGAAACAGTCACAAGACATCTCGGCTAATGCTGACCAGTTTGCTTTGTGTATTGAGATCCTAAAGTGCACTAATTACCCTGGCTGGAATTCAAAATCTGATCTACTTTGCCAGGAGTAAGACAGTGGTCCCTAGGATGCAAAGAGGGAAAAAAGCTAGCTTTCAGCTTATTAAGCCACCATGCTGGCCACTTCATCATAGGAATCTTTATGTCCTTAGAGGCCAAGAAAGATTTATGGAATTGCTTACAAATTAAAAGAGATGCTGAATAGGCAAGAGCAGTGGCTTCAACTCACCATGAACAGTTTTGGGAGAATCAGTTGTTTACCACCCTGGGAAGTTGCAAATGCAATTGAGCACAACACAAAATACAATAATCTATAATGGCTACATCCCGGCAAGTCTGAAATTTAGAAATTTATATATGTGTGTGTGCTTATGTGTGTGCATTCCTTTACGTAATATCTCTCAAACATTCAAAATAACAATGATAATTTTAGTGTCTTTGCAAATATTTGAATAATAAAAAAAAGTATTTTGCAAATTGTGAGGATTCAAAATTCTAGGTTTATAAATGGAAATTTCATATGCAAAAAAAAAAAAACTGCTTCAAGATTACTGGCTCATTCGTTTTGCAAATATTTTATTAACTAGAAGAAAACATTTGGATCCTTATTCTGCTCCCTTATGTAGATGATTAACCAAGTTAATTTGCAAAGTTGAAAGTGTCCTTTTTGTCTTGCTTCTCCAACAATGTATCAATGGCCAAGTCCTTGCTGCAATTGTCAAAAATTTGAATTTTTAATAAATCTTGCTGCAGGTCTTCATTCACCATAATTCATGTTAACAAGATTCAATGAATATTGCAAATGATCATTTTTCTTGTTATTTGAAAGCTGCTCACTAATTTGGCAAAAGGTTTGCCCACATCTGATTTACTTAATACGTGAGTAAAATTAGATAAAATGAAGAGAATTATATATTAGCAAAATGTTTAATTTAAGTCCATGAGGCTGCTGATTCAGGCTTTCCAATAGAGCTGGCTGCCGGAGCTTGGCACAGAGACAGCAAACACCCCTTTCTCTTTCCTGCTCCTTTTCATCATGTTCCAAGACAAACTCCCTCATCTTTCACTAAGAGATTTGACCTCACCAGGATTTTCTAAATTTTTTTCTCATTCTGGGTGATTTTTGCCATATTGCAATTTTATTATAAACAACCTCAAGTATTAACATGGAAAATACTTGTTGAGTGCCTAATGTTGTTTTGGTACTGAGTTATATGGGCTTTAAGGGGGCAGGTAGCAAAAATGTACACTCTAATATCAAAAACAAAATTTGGCAGGAGATGACATTTATGAAGAAAACAATGACAACACAACAAAGGGTCCATCAACTAAAGGCTGAATTCCGTCGTGACATTTGAGAGTGCTAACAATTCTAAGGAAATACTTTGTCATATGTCTACAACCTATTGTAGAAACAGATTTAGCAGATTATTTATTTATGGTAGTAATATGGATTTAAATTACTATCTCTCAAAATATGCTAACAATGATGGATTTCTCCTAATTACTCTAAAATAATAAATACAAATTGGTAGTTTTAATGTAGTAAAAGCATTTTCTATGAGTAGATGTAAGCATAGTAAGAAAAGTACAAAATTGTCCCTAGAATAAAGAACTTAAAACATTTATAAACTTAGGGAGAAGCAAATATATTCAAAGCATGCAGAAATTACGTGATAAAGATAAAAGCAGAAGCCAATAAATTTCTTTCTAAGTATTGAGGTATGAACTCAGAGTATTGATTTGAGACCATTCATCTTTCAGAACATAAGCACTGAGCGCTACACATTTCCCTCTCAGCATCACGTTAGCTGTATTCTACATTCCTACATATTTTGAAAATTTATATTTTGATTCTGTGCTATGAAACTTTTATTGGAGACTTTCTTATCTTTCCTTTTTTTTTATCATTATCTCCTATTCTTCTAAGTCATCCTACCTTAGGTATTCTTTTTTTTATTATTATTGCTGAGGATTCATTGAGGGTACAAGAAACCAGGTTACACTGATTGCATTTGTGAGGTAAAGTCTCTCTTACAATTGTGTTTTGCCCCCAAAAGGTGTGGTACACACCAAGACCCCACCCCCCTCGCTCCTTCCCTCTCTCTGCTCTTCCTTTCCCCACCCTTCCCTCATTCTTTCTCTCTCTGCTCTCCCCTTCCCTCACCCACACCGTGTCATTAATTGTCATTAATTGTCCTCATATCAAAATTGAGTACATGGGATTCATACTTCTCCATTCTTGTGATGCTTTACTAAGAATAATGTGTTCCACTTCCATCCAGGTTAATACAAAGGCTGTAAAGTCTACATTTTTTTAATGGCTGAATAGTATTCCATAGTGTACATATACCATAGCTTGTTAATCCATTTCTGGGTTGTTGGGCATTTAGGCTATTTCCACATTTTGGCGATTGTAAATTGAGCTGCAATAAACAGTCTAGTGCAAGCGTCATTATGATGAAAGGATTTTTTTCCTTCTGGGTAGATGCCCAGTAATGGGATTGCAGGATCAAATAGGAGGTCTAGCTTGAGTTCTTTGAGAGTTCTCCATACTTCATTCCAAAAAGATTGTATCAGTTTGCAGTCCCACCAGCAGTGTAAAAGTGTTCCCTTCTCTCCACATCCACACCAGCATCTGCAGTTTTGAGATTTTGTGATGTGGGCCATTCTCACTGGGGTTAGATGGTATCTCAGGATGGTTTTGATTTGCATTTCTCTAATAATTAGGGATGATGAGCATTTTTTCATATGATTGTTAGCCATTCGTCTGTCTTCTTTAGAGAAGGTACTATACAAGTCTCTTGCCCATTGATATATGGGATTTTTGGCATTTTTCATGTGGAATAATTTGAGTTCTCTATAGATCATAGTTATCAAGCTTTTGTCTGATTCAAAATATACAAATATCCTTTCCCATTTTTTAGGTTGTCAATTTGCTTTGGTTGTTGTTTCCTTAGCTGTACAGAACCTTTTCAATTTAATTAAGTTCCATTTTGGTTTTTGGGGGGGTTTTTGGTGTTGTTGCAATTGCCATGGCAGTCTTCTTCATGTCTTAAGTCTTTCCCCAGGCCAATATCTTCCA